>VZSZ01008512.1:98583-113399 GCA_013398815.1 Ibidorhyncha struthersii
GCCGGTCCTTTGGTGGGGGCAGCTACTCTAGTTCCCGGAGGTTTGGCGGAGGAAGCTGTGGCTCCGGCTTTTTCTGAAGGGGCAACGTCTCACGCTGCCGCAGCCCTGGGCTGTACTGACCTCGCAGGGGAAGCTGTTACCCAGTGATGTCCAAGCCATCGACGTTGCTGGCACGCATGGAGCTGCATCACTTCCCAAAGCCCTGGGAAACGTCCTCTGTGCTCCGCGTGCCTGTCTTCACCAAATGTACCCCCTGTACTTCCCTACCATTAAAGCTATGCTGCATTCAAACTCAACCCTCTATTTTGTTTTTCTCTTTGTAACTTGTTTTTTTCAAGTAATATTTTGGGTAATTCAGCAATAGCCCTAAGAAACCTGTGAGTGTCCTGGAGGAGAATCAGGCCCCTTTATTACACAGTGTTTGGTGGGGAGAACATAAATTTTGCACCACATCCTTTAGTATTTGCTCGTGGGTTCACCTGGTACAGAATCAAACAGGTAAATCAGTTGATGCCTTCCTAGAAATATGACCTAGTGGCAGACATGCTCGTCTTGAAAACAGGAACATGCAATATAAGTTTTAACTGTAACGTAATAATCCTTGCACGTGAAGGGCTCTGGTTTTTAGATTTTTCTTAAAGAAACACTGAGTATTTAGATTTGTGTACACACATGCCCTTCAGCTTTCTCTCAATGCAGCGCTCCCTGCTCCTCTTAATTGTTATGAAGATACTTTCCCGTAACAACATGACTCATCGGTATGAATCTGGTTGGACTACTCTGCTGACTAACATGAAGCACATGGATGTATCTGTGTAAGAGCTAAATGTGAATGAGAGAAAAGACAAAAACAGTTACAGAAATAATAAGTATGGTTTGCTGCTGTCTCTTCTGTGCCTCTGAAGATCTGGAAAGGCAGTGGAGAGAAAAGCAAGGCCAAAGCGGTGACTTCTACCTTCTCAAAAAACAGTGGCAGGAAGGTGAATCACAAGTCTCTGCGCAGATTTTAAAATCATGGGAAAAAATTCTTTCGATGCCAAAAGTAGCCATACTAGCTAAGTTGAAGCGAGATCTACTGTGTTCATACAAACTGTAGACACTATTTTATTGTCAATACAGTCATAACTTCACAGTTTATTACATATTTGTCTAACCTTTAATTTATTTTTTTCTTAAATTAATCAGAAATCTTGCAATGTCTTCTGTTCTCCTGGCATGTGTGCACATAGGTTTTCTTTCTCTGCTATTTGTGCTATTTTGCCAATTGGAACGAAAACCTGGAAGTGGCAGGTTCTGAGACTGGGTGCTGGTGCCACATCGTACCTTATGTCATAACAGATATTTTGTATTCTCCTGCCTCCAGATTTTTTGGCCAGGAGGGACCTTCTGGACAATATGAACCAGAAAATATTACCCAGTACTTTCACTCTATTTCATAATTTCTCTGTAAACTATCATACACCTTTTGACTGAACACCCACACACTTTTGTTTTAAAGTCAGTACGGAATCACTCATCTCTGGCAAATTATTCCAATGGTTAATTATAGTTATAATTAAATGCTCACACATTATTCCTTCTCCAATTACAGTGTTTCCTAATTAGAGAAATCTCTACACACACCACCCCTTGCAGTTACTTTTATTTGTTTAAATCTCTTCTTGGTCTTATTTCACAGAAACTATCCTTTATGCTTTAAACAGGAGATGAAGTCATCATCTCATACTGCAACAAAGAAGACAGGTTAGTTTTAGGGAAAAAGGCCACCCCACTTTGCGACTGGAGGAGCAGCCAGGTGCTGACAGATTTGCAGGTGAGATGATGGAATCCCAGTACTGAAATACTTTTAAGAAAAGCTTAGGTAAATCTTTTCCAGCAATAATTTAGGTGAGAGTATCAGCTGGGCAACCCCACCATTTCTCTTCCACAATGATCTCCTATAATTCTGTTTTATTCCCCCAAAAATATGTTTTTAAGCCCTTGGCATTGCTCAGCACCCTTTTTGAAGAATGTTCACCTTCTCAAGCAATTCATACTCATTTAATTCACCTGTTCACAGCAGCATTTGTTACTTCACCAGTTTGAAGCCTGAAATCCTTTACCAACAGTACAATTACTTCCTTATCACAGATTTCATACGTTTAAATAAATAAATATATGCAGAAGAATAAACACATATATGTGTGTGAAAGTTGGGCTCACTCAAAAGCTCCCTCTGGAACTGCTCTAGGTAAGCGAGCTCATCTTTTTCCAGCCCCACTCCTGCCATGGGGCTTCTGAGTCAGACACAGAGTGAAGGACATTTGACACTGGAAATGCCTCTTAGAGAGTCAAATACAGGGTGAAAGGGAAGGGAGGATGCTTCCACGCCAGCTGAGCAGTAGCAAGAATGCAGGAGGAATTGTGGCAAAAATTGCCTGGCAGGGTTGGCGCCGCTGGAAGGAGCTGGAGGTGAATGCCAGCCACTCCACGCTTTTCCAAAGCTGCCAGAGGTTGATGTGTTGGGCTGTGCTTATAAAAAACAGCACCTCTCAGACACTATTCAAATCCTCTTGCAGCGGCATGTCTCATCTCCCCTGCATAGCTCCAGACCAGTAAAAGTCAGGTGTGTAGCTCTGGCTGGTTAAGGGTCCTGGTCGTCACCATGATCTTGGGACCTGCCAGAACCAAAGTCTACATGCACACATGGACCGGTTTCTGGGTTCATTTCCCCTCCCTCATTTCCGTACATACGCAACATTTTTGCTTATTGTTGTTGCAACTTCTATGCTATCAATTACCTCTTGGAAGCAGGGTGGTTTTGGAGGATCCTCTAGGCAAGAACCCTTATTGGAATTGTTCTGAGGAAATGCTTTCAGATAGTTTTGCAAACACCCACTAATGTTTTATACATGCAAAGTGTTGTGGTGTTATGATGTTAATAACAGGCTGCCAGTATTAAACTCCACAGTATTGAATCATAGCGTCACTTTAAAATATATATGTCAGGGCCACCCATGTGATTCTCTGAATCAGGCAATGATAAACCCCTTAGGAATTTGGATCCCTTTGTTTTTTTTTTTGATTAAAAGCCAGCTCTGCATTTGTTAGCCTAATCATACTATTTAAAACAAGTTGGCCAAATATTCACCTTTCCAAATCAGGGTATATTTGCTGATTTAAATAGTATTATATCACCTGAGGGGGCTGGGTCCGTGCTTCAAACACAGCAGGAACTGCTGCTTCATGACAGCAGGTCAAGTTGGGCACAAACCGGTACCTGAGACTCTTAGTCCTCTGTGCCGCCGAAGCCATCCTGAGCAACCTTAAATAAATTGGTTTCTCCTCTTTTCTCTGGCCCAGCTGTTTGTTAAATGGGGAATGACCGGCTTTGCCACGGCATTGCTCACTTACCTTGAGTTTCCTGCTGCGCTCTTCTCAATGCTCATAAGCATTTTTCTGGTGCAGCCATGACCATAACTGCTGTGAAAGGGACGGGGGGAGGGTGATTTATTTCAAACCAGACTGAGCAATTCCTAGATCCCTCTCACCACCCGACATTAACCAAAATGAGCTTTCTCCCCTCGTGTTTCTTCTTGGGTTTGGCCAGGAATTGTGTTGCAGAAGAGGAGACCTTTCATGCTCAACTGGGGCTCTGGCTGCCACGTCAACCCTTGCACTGTGTTATATTCTTGCCTTGGAAGAGACTTGAACATCAAACGAGGAGCCGGGCCACCACAGGCGATGCTGTGCTCTGCTAGGAGTGTCTCTCCAAGGCAATCCTGACACTACAGTCATGCAGTGACTACAGTTTCTGTAAACACGTCCTAACAAGCTTTAAACTAGCAAGCACACTTACTACTAATACTAGGTTAGGCTCTTATGCATTCTTGGAGGTCATGATGTTAATCAAGGAAAACAAACTCCTGTTTTCTAAGGAATGGCAAGTCTGTGTCCTGGGAAGCCTCTCCCCAGCTGCAGCACTGACAGGGCTCCCATGCGAGCCGGAGAGCCATCCTGCGGGCAGCCGTCCCACCACAGGTCTGCAGGAATGGGTATGATGCTGAAAATCGTGAAACGAAAGGAATCCGGGGATGGGACTGCGCAGGTCACATGCTGGTGAGAATAGGGTAATCAACACAAACAGTAAGCAAAACAATTACTGTAATTACGTGTCACATTTTGTTTGGGGAGTAATGGAACCTAATGCACAAATATGACGTTATTTTCTTGCATCAGCCTGGTGGTCCAGGAAGGTATATAAAACCATTCGTGATTCAGAAATCTTCCAGCAGGTTCTCTTGACTTCTCCTCGGTGAACTGAGTAAGTTGGATTCTGATATAACTTCTTCTTCCTAAAAAAGCAAAGACGTATCTTTGCATTTACTTCAGGGCTGATTTTTTTTGGATTAATATTCTGCGATTCTGGGCAATATTCAGGAGTTTATTTTCATGAAAAAGTCATTTGCTAATTATTCATCCAGAGGCACTGATGGATTGAGCTTTAAAAATACATCTGAATTCTAGATAATGTTAAAGACACCTGATTCCATTGCTTTATGGATATTTAATGCATATAGCCTTTAGGTAGCCTTAAAATATCTCAGCCAGTAGTATGCATCTGGCAGTGTTGTTCTGACCTTATAGCTTCCAATTTTTAACTAATTTTGGACAGAGGTGTTGTGTAAATATTGATATAACCTGTATAAATACTGAGATGGTGAGATCGCTGCAGTCACCTTTCGGACTGGAGTCACTTATTAGGACACAGCGTCTCTGTGCATGTGGCCCTACAGGGTTCCTGGTCTGACTTTGGAAATGCCCCATCTGGGACCCTCTTGGGCACTCGCTGTCAGCTGGAATGGCCAGGGCTTTGCTTAATCGTCTGTCAGTACAGCTACGCAGAGAAACGGGACCCCAGAAAATGCCTATTTAAGGTGTACATTACTTGGGAAGTTGCTTTGGGTGGTTTTGTTCTGTTTATGCAAAGCAGTGGTCTTATGCAAAACATTCAACAGGCTGTATAAGAATATATTATCCACTATAAATGTTTCGTGCCATATATTATGTGTTCAGGTGTGTTTTTCGGCTATCCATTTTCTCTGGCTTGCTTTCTGCTGAGGGATTCACAGGTCAAATCAAGAGCATAGCATTAATACATGTAGTAGAATGTAAGGGTGGGAACCTGAAGATAGTGTCTGGATTAAGGTTTAAGGTCAGGAAAAGTTTAGGTGAATAATGGGTATTTTGACATTGTGTCTAAAACAACAAAAGGAAAAAAAATCCAAGAAAAGTTGCTTGAGTCAAACTGAGCCCCACCCAGGCTTTTCTAATATGCAGCTCAGTTAGACAAAAAATAAGTAATAGCCTTGACTGAAAGAAAAATATTCCATTTAATCTGAAACAACAGATTAACTAGCTCCTTCATTTGGTGCTTTGATTTGGAACTTGGATGGGTTTGAAATGACATCCTGAAATATACTTTTATGACATTTGCCAAATTACCTCCCCACCCTTCAATTTATTTCAAAAGAAATAAAGGAGGTGTATAAGTCAGTCCAGGTTTGTGAGCAGTTTTACTCCCTCTGAAATTTAAATTCAGGAGACCTGCTTTCAGGTTTTTGCTATGCTTCAGCTTTTTCCTTGTGATCTTGCAGAAGGGTCTTATTTAATTTTTCCAAGTGAGCCTGATACTAAATATGCTGTATTAAAGCCACCTGTTACAAACTAACTGCACTAAAAATATTGTACTTGGTATACTTATGGGATCGATTCCCTCATGTACAACATAGGGGTTATACACCTCTTTCTGCTTTTTGTCTGCTTAGCCCAGAGAATAAGTAAATTCAGTACAGTAAAACCTCTCATGTGTTTTCCATTTCTGCAATGCTTGGTGCTGTATCACCCTAATTTTACCACACTCCACCTCTGGAGCCCAAATTACGTGGAAGACAGCAGATGTTATTTAAGGAGCAACCCCAAAGAGGCTGTTTGGTGTCTGCAAAGCAGAACAGGATGGGTATCTACCTATCTACCACCTCATGTCTCTTCAGGGCTCACCTTAGCTTAGCTCAAGTGTTGATCCTGTCCTACCGGCTCCTTTGGTTTTATATTTGCTCCTTCCCATACCTTGCAGGTCTACAGCACAGCTAAAAGATGTCCTGTGAGAAAACTGTGTGTGCCCAGCCATGCTCTGTCCCATGTGACACGAAATGCCCCGAGCCCCGTGCTGCTGCCTGCAATGAGCCCTGTGTCATCGCCTGCCCAGACTCACGCGTGATTATATTCCCACCTCCCGTGGTCGTGACCTTCCCAGGACCCATCCTCACCACCTACCCGCAGGAAACTATCGTGGGCTCCACGGAGTCAGCTGAGCTGGCTGGAGCGTTAGAGTCTGGTGTGGGGATTGCTTCGGGGCAGAAGGGTGCTGAGTGCCTGGAGCCCTGTGTTGATCGCTGTGCCCCACAGTTCACCACGAAGTGCGAGCCCCAGTGCGCTCCTCCATGTCCTCCTCCATGTCCTCCTCCATGTCCTCCTCCATGTGCTCCCCAGTGCACTCCCCAGTGCACTCCCCAGTGCGTGCCGGAGTGCTCCTACACCTATTCCACCCGCTGGAAGCATCCTTGCCAGAGGGGCTTCTGTAAGAAGATCTAATCAGCTTAAAACAAAGAATAGTCACAGGAAAAGAACAAGAAAAGAAGTGAAAGAATATGGCATGTGATTTACAGGCATGGCTACCGGAGAGGGAAGCACCCCTGAAAACCAGGACCCTACATTTAATAGTGCTTTAGCTTAGATTAATGCTTTCTTTATTCTTGTGGCTTTGCATCTTACGTCTGTGCTTTTAGCTTTCTCTACCAGTTTGACATTGACCATGGTTTTAAAACAAAGCAGACATAGGGATTTGAATGTCAGGCTCAGCAAGAGTGAGGAAAGTGAACGTCTCGATGAAATGCGTCATGCTGGAATGGGTAACTGGTTTTAGCTTTTCTTGTCTCTAGAAATATCCTCTTTCTCATCTGCATTATTCTTTCTGCAAATGTTTACTCCACTTTGCATTTACATTAAAATGCTGCTGCATCAAACCATTGGCCTTCTGAATCTCCTTTTTCCTCTGCTACTTATTTGCAATGCTCTCTTGATGACACTCAGCCTTGTATAGAGGAACGGAAGGTGGCCTGGAAACTCTTCCTAGACCACTCAAAACTTGATGCCCAGGTAAAATTAAGGATTTGGTTCTGCTTTGCAGGCCCCCTTGTGGAAAGATGATGTCAATCATATAATCCAGGTTGCAGTCTGGAAACCAGTGAGCAGAAGTCCCATTCGTAGAGAAAAGTGTTTCTGCATTTTCTAGGTATACACCTCTACATTATAGCAAAATGTATATTTTTAGAGTGTCCTGTTGTAGCTCATAACCAGTCCTATTTGGAAGCCTTCTTTTCTATAAGCAAACCGAACTGAGCCAGATTCAAGATATTCTTCATATTCCTGCATCAAAACTTTTCTGGCCTGCTTTTGCAAATAACTGTTTTTCACGTGTAAGTGTTAACAGTCACATGTGGACCTGGAGCACCAGTTTCTTACTTGCTTCTGGATGTCCTGGCCAAAGCCCCTACGTCTGCCCGGCTGGTGCCAGCACTGGATCCCTCTAGGCAGATGCCGTTTAGGACATCAGGTGTGTCCTGCTCATAACAAGCAATTTCAGATGCTGTTTTTCTACTAAAGATTATGTTAATTTCATTCTTCCTTAATGGCTACGTACGTGTGTTTGCTTCTTTAAGTCACGGTCTTTTGGTGCCTAGGAAATACCATGTCATTCTTGTAATTATACCCACCCAGAAATATCCCAAGACTTCCGCAGAACAAAGGGAGCCAGGGTGCTTCACAACCACACACTGATGTATTTATTACACGTGTAAAGTGGCATGTTAATATAATGTTAATAGTATATTACTTGGGTTACATTCCCCAAGACTCTGTAATAACTGATTTGGGAAAAAAAGGTCATGATTTCATACACGTTTATCTCCATATCTTCTCAGGATATTTTTTTTCTAGTAAACTGATGATTTTCACTATAAAGTTGCTTTTCTTTTGTTTTATGATGATACCTTTCCTGTCAATGATCAAGATGTAGGGCTGTTTCTAATCAGCCCAAGTTTAAGAGAGGGGCTTACGAAAAATCCCTCAGCCCAGTGGTTCCAGAAGTGCAAGTTCATTCTCCAGGTGACCACAATTTAAAACAAGATGGTGTTGTTAAGATTTTCAAAAAAGCAAAGAAGTTTTTATCCCTCTATTGAATAGAGTTTGATAGTTCAAAGGGCTAAAAACCCAGGAGCCTAGGTGTTTTTATTAGGGAAACCACTCAGTTATCAACCCCATCAAGCCCCAAGCTACCAGGCTAGAAAAACTTAATGCTGTGCATTCACAAATAGCAACATTGTCCCCCTGAGCTTCCCACTGCAAATCCAACTAATCCTAGTTGGATATTTGAGGAGAGAGGTAAACACAGGAAAACAGGAAAAGCTGATTGATAAACCAGCTCTAGAAAAACCACCAAAGCAAAGACACTTGGCAGCAGCCAGGAAGCCATCTTCCCATGTCTGGGAAGGTCTGATGGGACAATTAATAAATGTCTCCACCAGAGGATTTGGAGGTTCCTCTTTATTCCTAGCTCCCTTCCCAGCCTGGGGGGATGTGCTGTGGGGCAGACTGATCTCTCCTGCAGGGTCGGGGTGAGGATGGTGGGGCTGCGGGACCCAGCCGGGATGCAGGTCTGGTCGACAAGCTCCAAGCTGCAGCTGCTGCCCTCCTGTGGAACCAACCCTGGGTGACTCAGACCCTGATGAGAGGGAAACTCAGCAGGGACTGCAAAACCTACCTGCAAGTCTAGGTGTGTGCTTCAGGCAAGCCTCGGTACATGCTCCCAGACAGGGTCATGATGAACCAGCCATGAATGTGGCCTGGGTTGGTGTCTGGAGCCCTCGCTGCTGACCACGTGCCCAGGAGAGCTGCTGGTATGCCATGGCCTCTGCAAAGTCTTCATCAATGCCTGTTCATGAAGATCAGCCTGGTGATAAGCCTGCACCAGTCCCTTAATCTCTTTTTCTCTTTAACATGGTGAAACGGCCCTAAGCCTGCTGCCTATCACTTTCCTAGCTGTTTTGCTTTTCATTGCTTTTTGCCATCACTAGTATTTTATGGAAAGTCAGTAGTTATTATGTCAATTTTATAGAAAAGATAATTGCTGCCCTAAAGCTAAATTACTTGCTTCCATGGAGAATCTTGGATTAGGCTCAGCTGTTGCTATCTTTCGAAATGTCTAACATAAATTATAGTATTTCCTAAACACCACAGCTAAGTTTTAATGTTTGGCTGCCCTGATATAAACAAAAGAACAGACAGTTTGGGCCTGGCAGCAAGGAAAAAACTAGACAAGGAAAAAAAAAAGATCATTGGGAGGAGAATTGATTCCTGTTTACAGTTGAGATAGGGACACTTGGTAAGTGGCAAACTTCCCAAACAGCTTATTAAATATGAAACCTTTGGAAAGTCTGAGCCCTGTGAATCTGCGTGGGGTCCCACAAAAGCCCCATGGGGTGAGTGCAGAAGCCTTCACCTTCCTGTCACTCCTCTTCAGGGTTACCTGGCCCTGAGCAATACACTCGGTTACCCGTGCCTATGGTTATTCTTTAGAACAGCTATGCTCAACATGCCAATGCTGTGAATGTATTAAAAAGATTGACAAGTATCAGCAACTATTCCATTCTGAGCAAGCAACATTTTCAAAGCAGTTAGGAATGTTTCACCACACATTTGGGGCAAGCACAGTGCTCACAGCACCGTATCCCTCATCAAGATTTAATCTTTGCACATGAATCAACCTGGCAAAACTTCAAGGCAATACTCTTTAGTTTCCGAAACTTGAGTCAGTAAGACATGCTAATGAACCAAAAGATATTATTTTGCAAAGTTAATGCATAAGAGGTAGATCCTCCCATGATGCATGTAACTATCCCCTCCCTGTAACAATTCTGTGCCAGCCTACGAAAGACAATTACCAGGCTCTCAAGTGGCATAAGCAATAGACATATGCCAAATAAGAAAGCTAGACAGACCTAACTTAAATATTATTTCAAACATGCACATCTGGAGGTGAACATCACCCAAAATCCTGGCTAACCACAACACGTCACATACATGCAGACCAAAACATACCTGGGGATGGAGAAAAAGGCATGGTGTAATTAACATGGAGGAGCCAGGAGGGTGACATAGTTCATGGCTGCACTTCATCACAAAAGGTCAGGATGGAGCTCTGTGCCCTGGTATTACTCATTTCTCCTCGACATAGAGAATATTTGTGTTTCTGCACTTAATTTGCTCATGTTTTTCTCTTTGTTGACGAGTTTGCTGCCAGTGTGCCAAAATGATCTCTAGATTATGGTGAGTCACTACGGAGATCCCTGGAGCAACAGCCTGGGAAAGTCTTGGGCTTGCTCAGAACAGGCATTTCAGGAGATGTTAACAATGATGGTTCTCTGACTGTGGTGATGTGCAGGGTTATTACTGTCCTGGTAATTGCTGGCGTAAGACGCCCCAGTGTTGGCTAATCGTTCCTCTCTAAAACATAACGCTGGTGATGTTTCCCCAAGGAGGTTATGACTGAAAGCCTTAGAACTCACGGTCACGTTGTTACTTTGTTTTGGGGACTTGTTTTTTCAACCCCATGGGCCAAGCCCTCCCCTAGGCACGGAGCTGAGAGGATGGCTATGGCTAGGTTCCAGCACTGTTGTGGAAGAAGCTACACTGCATTGAGCTGCTGCACGGAGGATGCTCCTATGTTGTACTTCACTTTTGCCTACCACTTGTGGGAGGGTTGCGCTAGGTCATTTGCTGCTCTGACATTGTGCTGTTCCTGAAGCTGGGCTATGAAGCCCGTTTAGCTTCCTGGGAATGGGATGAGGAACGGGAAAGAGCCGTGAGACAGACAGAGGCTGAAGGCTCCCCATAATGACAGCCTGGGATCCATCTCAGTAGTGACTCCATTCGGTTCTAATTGATGGGTGTTTGGAGGACATAAAATGTGTTATTATGCAGTTCATCAATTCTGGCTCTTATGCTTTCTTGAGAAGCTTTTGATGCCACACATAATTGCAGCATCTAACCTGAGCTGTGAGCATGTGCCAGGACACTCCTGGGGTCCTGAGTCAGGGACTGTGCACCAGTGTGCCCATTCTGACCTTTCCAAGACATGCGGGGGGTCAGGGAATGGCAGTTGGCTTGGTCTGATCTGAAAGGACAATATATGTGTTCCACATTATAAAACCAAGTTCAGTTTCCCCTGGCAGCTGTCAGCAAACCATCATCGAAGCTATGGGAACGCTGAACTCACCCAGAAAACTCATCCCTAAAGTTGTATTTTCATGCTATAAATTATTCATTTGTTGTTACTGCTGACTCATAAGTGCTAGAGACCAAACCACTGCCCAGAGGAAGCAGGAGTGTTGAAGGAAACATTAGTAAAAGCACTGCTAAATGCTGTTAAAATCAGCTTTAAAAGGATTAACATGAGCTTTGTTTCTTAAGAGCCACTGCTGTTCTTGCACCTTTTAATTGTTAAATATGACTATCACTGCTAGTTCTATAAATCTGTCTACTGCAATTTTGCATGCTATTATTTTATGCTTATACGGTAAACCCCTCAGGAAAGGCAATGTCTCATGACCTGCCTTTGTGCGGTACCTGTCCCTTTAGGGTGTCCAGTGTAACTGGAGCATCTAACAGTTACTGGACTTTATAGTCTACGTAATAACAAGTATGTAAGTGCCAATCTGGAATTTTCTGCTGATTCCTCAGAAGGGCGAGTGGTCAGGAATTCACTGACTCCTGTCCATTATTTTTACTGATTTATCCTTACAGCCCCTTGCTGCTTATTTCAGGCTTACAGAAACTCAACCCTCCCTCCTTCAAAGAAGTCTTTCTGTGCAAAGTGAGAGAAGATGTAGGAGGGATTTGCTTTAGGCACCTAACTTAGGGTTAAGCCAGACAGATAGGCTCCCTCTGTAGTCCACAGAAAAGGATGTTTTGTGACCTCCAATCTCTGGGTGCTCTTCTGCATTGTTGGGGGAACAGCCCACTCTCCACCGGCTGCAATGGCCAGTTTTGAACCAGCTTGGCAGGCTTTGCGTCAACACATCACAGGCCCCTTGAAACTTCTGCCCTTGCAAAGATATCTGCCTGCTGTGGTGGATGATTTGGCTACTTCTCTTTACATTTCTCAGGTGATTGCCATAGGAATGAGCCCAGGGCAGTAGCTGGTCAACTTAGGTGCTTGTAATTGGTGATGTTCACACACTCCTGGCACAGCACGTGTATCTCACCATCCTCATCTACTTTGGGGCTGGCTGAAGGCAGCATCCCCTTGACATAATGATAAAGGGTGACAACAAACCCACAGTTGTCTTGGTTTGCAAAAATGACAGACGCTCACAGAGGCTTTGGTTGTGATAACCACGGTTATGAAGGTCTTTGCAGAGACCTTCCATTCTCCAGCCGCAAACTCTCCTGTCTTTTTCTCCCAACCTTTGGATGAGGCCCATTGCTGTGGTGGCTGTGAGCTGCAGTGCTGACCCTTACGGATGGGTTGGCCTTTCGCAGCTCATGACTTTGTGAGTTGGCATTTAGCCGTTTGGTTTGGCGGGATGAAACAGTGCCTGGTGTACAGGCTGAGCCACAGAAACATGCCTTGCTGCAATTCATTCCTTTCTCATTCTTGTTTACGCTCTTGACAATTTAAGCCTTGTCCTTTCTGGCTTAGATTATACTTAAGTTTTGTGGGATGGTTATGAGGAAGTGCTAGGCAACACTTATCTGGGTTGTTCTAATTTTTTTCCACAGAATAAAGGACTTCAAAGCATCTCCATGTGATTAACATGTTGTAGATACAGAGTTCTACTGTAATAAAATTAATGACATGTTGCTGCAGTTTTAGGTCTTGATAGTGAGTAATAGTTTCACGCTAAAACATGATGTTATCCTCCTCCTAAGCAGGCCCTTCATAGCTCTGCAGGTCAAGGTTATTTTCTTTGCCATAGAACACACTTTTCTCTGTTATACTTAAATCAAAGTCTTAATTTTATGAGCTTTCTGATCTTTATATGGTGTAAATTTGCTCTATCAACTGAAGAGGTACCTAAGAGTATTACCCTACATAAAATCTGGGTTTACGTTGTTTAAAAAAAGTGTGAAAACCAGCCTTGTAGTGTGCTAAATTAAGCTCTCCTAATTAAACATACATAGTACAGCCCTCCTTCTCCAGTGGTAACTTTGTTTGTTATTTCATTGTGTAAAGAAGTTATAACTCTCCATAGAAATGCAGAGCCCACAGATTTATTTAGTCTCCAGCTCTGCTTCCAGCTGGAGGATTTGGATTTCTTCACCACGTTGACCAAAGAATTCAAGCCAAATTTTTCAAAATCCATTGAGACATTTTGCACACTTTCTTTGAAAAGAAATGTTCTGTGTTGTCAGCTACAACTAGTGATCATGGAGAAGCCGAAGTCAGTTGTCAGATGGATATCACACAGTATGGGGTGCAGAACCGACAACTAACCCCAAGAAAGATAATTACAGCAGTTGAAGGAATGAGACAAGCAGCAACATCTGATATGCAAGTAAATGAGATAAACACCAACAAATAGGTCTTCTAGCCTCCGGGAAGCTGGAGGAATTGTATAAAAGCACTTGCAGCTCAAGACTGTTTACCTGCTTCTCCCCACTTTCTCTTGTCCTGTTTGGCCTAAACCACGACATCTCTCTTCGGTGGATCACGTAAGTTTGATTTGCCTTATTTTTTTTGACTGTTTCATATTTAGTTTTAGTTTTGGTGTAAAGCTTTCTTACTCTCAGGATTGCTGTAGCTGTCTGCTATGAACAAGTGTCTACTGCAAGCAGTCTGTTGTGGGCTTTGACAGATGTGGATTTGGAGAGGGAACGTGGGATTCAGACCTATATGGGGTTTAGATAGTTTCCAGTGAGTACACACAGGTTTAAATTCTCTCCTCTGCTTTGTACAGTCTCACTATAGAAATACTTTGATACTGGAGATTATTTTTAGGTCGGTTATTTAGCCATCTAATCAAATGTTCATTCTTTCATATACAGCTACTGAAGATTAAAATTTTAACCCTTTTTCTCTTCTCATGCATACAGATTAATGTCTCCTGTGCATGTTTAAGGTCTGGGCAGGCGGAAATACATAGAAAGACTCAGTTTTTAGGAATGGACACAGTTTTATCCTTGAAAAATAACTCCACAATTGAGCGTACCAGCACTGGGTATTTTTTACAGAAAATAAGAAGAAACTAGAATCTCTGTAAGTGAGAAAGCAGTAGGCTAGGCTGAGCCCAGGCCTGATCTCAAACAGCTGCTCTCACCTTTATAGAACAAGCCATTTTAGCTCCAGACCCTGTCTGCTGCCATTTACTGTGGTATTTGTGCTAGTATTTGCTGTGGTGGGCTCATTGACTTAAAATATTTCAGTGAAAGGAGCTTCTTATTCTGTATTTAACCTATGCCTTGAGGCAAGAGAACACCCTACAGTCAGTGCCCTAAGAGACACAGGGATTCAGGGATAAATACAGGCTACCCCGTTAGAGAGCTCCTGAGACCAAACTCCTGCCTCTGCACTGGCTCCAGGCACCACCACCGAAATTTCACACAGTTGTGCTTAATTAGTGCTTCTGCCCAGCTCTGAAGTAGCCAGAATTTCTAACAACATTTTGAAACAGAAAGAATCAGGTCTAGCTTGGTATTAGGATGAAACTTGCTTTTTT
>VZSZ01008512.1:113423-123496 GCA_013398815.1 Ibidorhyncha struthersii
TTTTTTTTTTTAAGGCTGACTAGTCAGAGAAAGCAATCAATCCCCATGCCTTAGCACAGCACCCAAATGCCCTCCAAGCTTCTCAGGCACTCATGTCCTATGTTCGTCCCAGGTGCAGGAAGGGACTGGTGGGTGACAGCCTTCCCCACAAGAAGCTGTGCACCAATTGCAAGGGATCTGGTGTTATTCAGATCTCCTCCCTGTGTTTCAGGCTCACCTGCTTTCCAGAGCGATGTCTTACTGTGGAGACCTGTGCATACCATACAGCAGCCCGTGTGAGGTGACCTGCCCTCAGCCCTTGGCCAGCACCTGCAACGAGCCATGTGTGACATCCTGTGATGACTCCAGAGCTGTGATTTACCCACCACCCGTTGTCCTGACTTTCCCGGGACCGATCCTCAGCTCTTGTCCACAGGAGAGTGTTGTGGGCAGCTGTGGACCACTCGGTGTTGGCCACTCATTTGGTTCTGGGGGCTGTCTTGGTTACAGGGGCTATGGAAATACTGTTGGCTTAAGGGGGTCCATCCTTTTTGGAGGCTCAAATTGTTATGGGGGTGCATGCAACTACAGCAGGTCTTACAATTCTGGATACTCACCCCTGGGAAGGGGAAATTGTAGCCCGTACTCTTACCGCCGGTACAGCACCTACAGCCGAGGAAGCTGTGGGTCATCCTAAACACAACATGGGAGTTCACTGTGCACAGATCAACCAGGAGATGGAAAAAGTGGCAGAAAATCATGGATGGGAAACTGAGTCTGAGCCTGAGCAGAGCTGAGACCTCACTGCTCTGACTGAAGCCAGCAGGAGCTGCGAGCTCTCAGCAGTGCCCAGAAAAACAGGCTTATAGGCAGAGCTGGGCAAACTAAAACTACACACGCTCACACAGATGAGAGAAAAAGAGAGAAAAGAAAAAAAAAAGGATTTAGTCAGGGTCCAGCAAAGAAAAAGAATTTTTCAAGGAAGAAAAGAAAAAAAAATCAACCTGAAAAACAACTCCCTTTAAAAACTCAACTTTTTCTATTTTAAAGCAGAGAGTAAAAGCAATTTCTCTTAGAGAGATGTCAAAGTTAAAGAATTCAGAATGTTTTTAACCACTTTTGCTTTTTACAACTCTTATTTTCTCCCCATTTAGATTACTTTAGCTGAAAAATTTCATTGCCTTAAAGCTCCATCTTGGAGCAAATTTGCTATTTATTAGAAAAGTATAACCAGCTCAACCTACAAGCCTATTTTCCATTTTACACTTTAGGCTTTTGGCATCTTCTGCTTATACATTCCCACCCATGCATTTATTGCATTGTTCCTGGGGATGGATGGGATGTTCAGTTGCAAAAAAAATCTGTGCACTGCAAATACTGAGGTGTCCTCAATACCCATGAGGCTGAACAATGTTCAGTTTAATGTGTCATTGGAATTCATACATTGTTTTGTGGCCTTCCACAGCAGTACAGTACAAGAATAATGGAAACCTCGTTTGCCTTAGTATAGTCTGCTTTAAAATAAATTTATTATAAAGGGATTAAATAGGACAAATAAATTACACAGCTGTAATAAGGAAAGCAGAAATTCTCATACCAAATGTATGACTTGATATGACGAATTTTGTGATGTAAAGGGACCTGAAGTGTCTGTCTTTATTCCCTGTGTTATTGCAACCGTTAGCTCTGCTTCTCATGCCCATTAAAAGCCATATTGCATAGCACTGCCATGGTGTTCATTCGAATTCTGTTTTCCACTTACCTCTGTTTCAATGAAAAGACTTCTCTTCCTTCTGAGCTCCCTGGTTTCTCTTCCAGATGATACAATAAGTTTCCAGTAGTCACTGAAAGGCAGTTTTCTTCCACTCACAAGTACTCAGTTCCTTTGCAAATAAGAGTTTCCCCCTTCAGTTTTAGCAAAAAGAGGACACTCTTAATAGCCAGAGGAAATCATGCTACCTACATGCCTCTGCACTGTTGGGGTCCAGATCCATGCAGAAGCTGGGCTTTTCCAAGGGCTTTCCCAAGATAGAAATGGCAATCTATTCCTAGTACTGGCATTTGCAATTTAGCAGGAGACCTTCAGTAGCAAGTACACTTTTAAAATGTAGTGAAGATACTGAGGGCAAGTCCTTTCTCTTTGTATGCTAGTGGAAGGATGAAGATAACCTCTCATCCACAGTCTAGCATGACTGTTTAATCCCACCAGTTTCATCACTAATCCTTACAAAAGATTTTAGGGATGTCCACATATTGTGGATAAGTGGACAATGTGCATAAAGCCCAGGACATCTTGTCCTCTGCTGTTGATTAACACCCAGAGGAGCCTGGGTCTCTACTGAAGCATAATTTTAGCATCATTGCCCAATAGTTTTAATCTGAGGAGAAAAGGAAACCAGCAGGCGAATGTTGTGATGCAATATAAACTTTAATTGAAACAGGACAAGGACTTCATAGCAGCAGAACATAACAATCCAGAGAGTACAGAATTCATTTGCAGGCTTTGCTGGGGATGGAGCTGGTTGTCTTCTTTGGGGACTGCAGTTTGTGAGATGATCTTCTGTCTTCATTGCATTTGCAGTGTTTGAGAGTTGAGTTTGGGTTTTGTCTGTTTGTATTTTCTATTTCTTTCTTTTAATCCCAGACTGTGTGAACAGGGCAGCTCCGAGAATGAAACTGGAGCTTTGAGAAGTTTTTCCACTGTATCTCAAAAGCCATGAAAAATCGGTCCGCATATCAAGAAAGGCTAGAACATACAGAATCTCATTTGCACTGATGCTTAGTCTTCTATAAACCACTTGAATCTAAACTAAGACCTTATCTATACTTCTCAAGTAAAGAGCCCCTCAAACACAGAGTTGGGATCTTGTTAGCAGATTCCTAATCCAACGCGAAGGGAAATACAGTGTCTGGCCTTGTTTCTCAGGGTGGCTTAGTGCACCCAGCCCCTGAGGACCCCCACCGCAACCTGGTACACTGCCCCTCTGAAAGCCATGTCCCCCTGCTCACTCATGGACTGGGACTTTGCTGTGGTCCCTGATGGGTCTGGCTCCCCATGGGCTTAGCAAGGCCCACAGCTCCCACGACTGTAAGTCGTGTACTTGCGGGAATAGCAGGGGTAGGAGTACCTGCCACCCAGCGCGGCGCCAGACCCGAAGGAGCTCTGGGCTTCCAAGGAGCCCCCGTAGCCAAAGGAGCTGCCTATCTCCAGCGGGGCTGAGGTGCCCACAATGCTCTCCTGAGGACAGGAGCTGAGGATGGGGCCCGGGAAGACGATGGCCACAGGTGGTGGGTAGACCACAGCTCGGGAGTCCCCGCAGGAGGTGACACAGGGCTGGCTCCAGGCGTTGGCGTATGGCGTGGGGCAGCTTACTTCGCAGGGTGAGTAGCTGCCGTAGTTGCAGACCTGCCTGTAGGAAGACATCGTTCTGGCCGGGAGTAAGCCTGAAACACACAGGACAGGGAGAACGTGGCTCTGGGGTGACAGTGTAGGTGCATTTGCAAAGGGAAGCCCTCGTTTATTCATACCATACAACATTCAGAAAGTTACTCTTCTACAGCTAAGTATAAAGTGTGATTGTAATTCACAGGCAGAAATAACAAAGATTAGATAACCTGACAGAAGTCAGCAAAGCCTCATTAAAGATAGGTGAGGATTAACCTAGCAATATTTATTTAAAACTGTTCCTAAAACTATTGTCTTTATTTGAAAGCACTCCCAGGCACAGATAAAATAGTTTAACATTCCTTCTCTGAAACATGCCAGCAGCTCTTGAAGCCCCACATTCTCCATATCAAGCCCCTACCCTCGAAAGCCTGCAAGCTGAAAGGAGTTACAAGATCTTGTTTTATGAAAGTAACATTCTTCCAATAATAAGCAAAGACATATCAAGATCTCAGACATAAGTACATCAAAACTCTTATTAAAACAGCTTTTAAACTCACAGAACAGATTTAACTGAAGTCAGACTTACTCAGTTCACCACCAAGGAGAAGCCAAGGCTGAAGAGTGGTTTGAAGAGGTCTGTGCTCCGAGCACTTTTATAGGGTTCCTCTGAGTGGCTCCAGGGGCTGAGCCATGCTTCGGGCATGCGGTTCTTCCTAGTTACAAAACAAACTTTCCTGCATTTGTTACGTCAACGGGTGGAGGAATCTTTGTATATTGTTCTCTGTTAAGCAATTATTAGTTGAATGATGTGAATCCATGTTGCAGCCTACGGAAATCTTTCATCTCAAAATAGGGCAGGTATTCACCCTTAGTTTCTTTCTACTTATTGCAGAACTTAACTTCCTTCTTCCACTTGTCCAAGCTTCAAAGCACATAGCTCAGATCAGTAAACCAGAGGATTGCTGATTTGACAAAACAGATTATATTTTTTTAAAATAATGTATTCATTTTTTCATGCTTGGTGTAAAGGTTTTCAAACCTTTTAGTTGCAAAGGGAGATAAAGCTTAGGGAACTTTTTACCGAGATACCATGCTGCTCCCTTTTTATCCCACTCTCTTTTTCCTCAATAGGTGAAAAAAAAATCTACAGACCGCAGCCCTCAGGTGCTTCAGTTACAGTCATCATCCTGTTCACAGTGACAAAGAAGCAGCTCTGCAATATAAGGGCCATTCTGATGTCAACAGTGGGTTTCTACAGCCTGTTTTGAAGGGGTGGTGGAAGGAGGGGAAATGGGACTGACATGCTGCAGAAGTCTTCTCATCTTACTTCAATCTGGGTGAATATTATTATGCATTGCCCTAGTTAAAAACAAGATGAAAAAGGGCAAGAAAACCCTTACTTAGAAATGCTAGGAAGCAATTCGTATCCTGCACAAGTTACTCCAAAATATACTGCTATTAACAACTCCTTTGTTCTGAAGCATCACGTCAGGCTCTTTCCAACAGTGGACCCTGGTTGAGCTAAGTACAGGAGTTTGTAATTAACAAATTTACAACTGGAAATACTGCACCCAGCCCCAAACCCGATGCAACAGACCACAGAGCAAAGTGAGGGGTCAGACGCTGGGGTCCTCCTGCATCTATGTTTGAATTTGATGATCTTAAAGGATTTACATGTCAAAAACATTGCTTACAGCATTTAGTAATTGGAGAGTGGAATTACATTACACATGATGATTCCTTCTTGACAGCAAAACTCATTTAAGGAACCGTGTCCCTGCCCTACTGTGAGCTGTAATCTGCGCTCCTGTGGATTTATCATGTGTGACAGAAATGCTGTTTTCTTTGCTACTTACTACAAAAAGAGACATTACCCTGGTCTTGCTCCTGAACATACTAGGGAAACTACAACATGGAAAACAGAATATAGCATCAAGTCTAGACCCAGGGCAAAATAATTATGTCCTGGTTAAGGCACAGTGGTCTGGAGCAGATTTCCAGTGTAACCTTTGCAAGGGGAGAGGTTTTTGGACGCCTGCCTTGTCCTGTGTGCATTGGGGTGAGGACAACCCGCCCTCTGCACTCACTGCAGGAGGCTCTCACTGGTGGGGATTGTAATCCTTCCTTTCACCATACCTAAAACTAGTTGGTTTCGTTTATTGGTTCCTGACAGTGGTGACTGTCTGAGCTCTCTATTTTCATGGTATCTGGGCGCCAACCTCGTTTACATAAGCTAAGAGATAATAGAATTATAATTACAAATAATAACACTAACAAGTACAAGACATGCCCGAGATCTCCTCCCAGAGGCTCATTTAATTGCCAAGACATGTTTGGTAAATTATTTGGCCTCTGTCTTAATCATCTCTTCTAGAAATCATCGGTAGTAATTTCCCATTTTAGCTGGGTGTCACACAAGATTGCCCAGAGCAGTATCTTACCTGCTGAGGAAAACGCTTAATAGAGCACAAAACTGCAAAAGGAAAATGTTAACTTGGAGGCAGAAGAAATCAGATGAGAATTTGGCTGTGGTGTGCACCCGAAGTACACAGTGACCCATGAGATCAGTTTAAATGAATTTAGTTTCACGGGCAAAACCCCAAACCCCCAGGATCTGTCAGAGCTGAAAGGCAGTAGTGGGGAGTCCTTACGCTGGACTCTCCAAGTCTTGCAACACATTCTCCTGGGTCCTGTGAAATAGCTCTGGAATTAAATCCTTAAAAAGGATAGTCAACGTTGCCAATGCAACACTAATGGTTGTCTGAGTTAGGGCGTACTCTCAAAGGGATGGCAGATGAATGAGGGATGGTGAAGGATGTCTATAATCTGGACATCTACAAATTTTTTTTTCTTTCTGTATTTACAGGGTGGATACTGCCCTATGGAAACGACTGTGAAAAGCGACCACCTGCAAGTCTTCGAGACGCGCACTGTATGCTGCATACCCTGCTGCTGTGACACAGGAAGGTCTGAGGAACACGCAGGGACAGGTCGCAGCTCCTGCTGCCAGGGGGAGCACAGCCGAGTCGCACAAGCAGTGGGGTACAGGAAAGATAAACCCGTGTATTCTGGTTTCTAGTACAGGCCTTGTGGGCTCAGCATCTTTCAGAGAGCAGGTCTACACCAGGCAGAGGTCTCCTGAGCTAGGAGTGACCAATCGCCCTTCTGAAAGGAAAGCAATGACCAGATGGTGCCTGATCTGTGCTAATTACTTTTCTGCCAAATCAGGCACTTCTGAATCATTATCTTCTTTTCTTCATCCTCACCCAATAGTTGTCTTCCTCCTCAGACTCTGGAAATAGTCTACGGAGCTCTTTTTACCTCCTTCCCTGGAAATCACATTTGCCTTGTGATCATGCCAGTGTAGTTGCTGGCCATTTTAATACTCCCAACCTTATTTCTCAATCCTAGCCTTTTCTTTTTGTATCTCAAGAGAATGCAAAATCCTTGTTTTTTCACTGCTTTATACACAACCACTCATTTGTACAACACCCAAATGAATTGGGTAATTTTTATTGTTCATTTCTCGATGGGATTATTAAAAGACTGAGGATAAATAATGCACTCAGACACACTTGTTGATTCAGTGGAAGAGCTGGGAGGAGCACTCAGCACACCAAGTCCTCATTCTTTTATCTCCTGCAGTGTGACACTGAGTCAAGGACCGTTGTTTGGACAGCTCTAAGAAACAAAACAGGACATTGTCCAGCTCCAAAGTGCTGACAAGCTAAATATGCATCTCCAAGACATAATGGGAACAAAAAAATCCTGTCTACACAGAAGAAAAGCTCATTTACAGGAAATTAAGGCTGTGCAATCAGTACCCTCAAACATCACTTGACACAGACTTTCTGGAATGTCTCAGTCCAGAAAAAAAAAAGGGACAGGGACATGGCGGCTAACAAAGGTTGCTGAGATTTAATCACATTATTTCTGCACTTCTGCTTCCAAATACGGTGGGCAATGCATGTTGATGTATGACATCTTTAGGATTAGTAAAAGGTATTTCCTAAGTCAAGGCTGATCATCACGACAATGCTTCTGCCTTGGTTCTAAGCCCAGGTACATTAGCTGAGAGCTGCATGTTAATTTCTGTGTTTCATATGTAAAAGTTAAGGCCTGTCATTAAACAAGGCACAATCTAACACCCTGTTTTGCAGTGCTCAGTTCTGGGTGTTGCTGAAGTATTTCCCATGATGGCAATTTGTAGGTAACAGTCCAATGCTGAAGATGGACTTAGAATTTAAAAAGGAGGATTTACAATTGCTGCTTCCAAAACGCAAATTTTCTTTCTCTATAAATGAATTGCTAGAAAAAGCTAGAAAATTTAAACTGAAATAGTAATAGAAGGATCAAACAGACTACTGTGGCTTTGGAAAAAGGTCTGGGACCTCTATCTCCAGCTCTGACTTAGTATTTACAACACTGAAAAACAAGCAAACACCTATATGTGGCCAACTCATACAGAGATTAAATTAAGTTATAAGACAGCAATGTAATTTGAAAAATTAATTTGCGGATTCATAGCAAGGTAAATCTCTATCTTCCTCTGTTTCCAACAGAGTCAACAGAGTTATAACAAAGATGGAAATCAGGCCCCTTGTTTGACATGCAAGAAGTCGAAGGACTATGGTGTAGATGTAAAAATACCTGAGGTGGAGTTTCTTTGGAGAAATAATATGCAAACCAGTCATCTTGACTCAGTGACACAGGCAAAAAAAAAGTGCATTTGAGGGACAATGAGTACAAACGAGGACAAGAATGGTTCACTTCCCCCAGGGCAAACTGAGAAGCTGTATAAAAGCACCTGTAGCCCAGAGTCTTCAAACCACTTCTCTGAGTCCCGTTGCTCTTCTGCTGTTCAACCAAGTAAGCTGTGTTCTTTGCAGGGCAGGGGAGGGTTGGCACTAACATGGCGGTTCAATTTACTGCTAAGAAGCTCAGATATGGAGTGTTGTTAGAACTATTTCAAGATGGGAAACAGAGTAAGAGGAAATAGAGTGAATAGAGTAAAACATATTTTGTCTTTCTCACTTCTAATTCTAAACAGATTTACCTGTAGCACTTGATATCTTCACTGTCACTAGTTTGAATAAATGAGGGTTCCCCTTTGCAAATGATCCCGCACTGTTGTCCCTGACCCATGTTTTCCCTGTCCTGTGTGTTTCAGGCTTGGTCCTGGCCAGAACGATGACTTCCAACAGACAGGTCTGCAATTACAGCAGCTGCTCTCCCTGCGAAGCCAGCTGCCCCATGCCATACGCCAACGCCTGGAGCCAGCCCTGTGTCACCTCCTGCGGGGACTCCCGTGCCGTGGTCTACCCACCACCCGTGGTCATCACCTTTCCAGGCCCCATCCTCAGCTCCTGTCCTCAGGAGAGCATTGTGGGCACCTCAGCCCCGCTGGAGATAGGCAGCTCCTTTGGCAACGGGAAATCCTTAGAAGCCCAGAGCTCCCTGGGGTCCGGGGCCCCGCTGGGTGGCAGGTACTCCTACTCCTGCTATTCCCGCAGCTGCAGGATATACCGCCCTGCTAAGCCATGTGGGGTTTCCCTGGGGGACAAGACCCAGCAGAAACAAGAGCAAATTCGCAACCTGTGAGTGAGTGGAGCGGCACGGCTTCCAGCAGGGCAGCGAGAGTCATCAGGATCCAGCCACACTCACCCATCCTGAGAAACAAGCCCAGACACTCTATATCCCATTTGTGTTAGATCTCTGGTCGCAGTGTTTTGGCTCTGTGCTCCACCCCTTTTTACTTTGCTTTCATGTAAATTTAACTTAATTCTGCTCTATTAACTTAATTCTGCAGTATTGCTGTAGTCTGATAAATTCCATTTGTCAGTGCCAATAAAATCCTTTCTGCATCACAATATCACATTTTCTGCTTTTATTTATAGGGTTTCTAAATCTGTAGCCCACTGATGTTAAAATAATCCTCAACGACTAGTCTCCTGCATTAATTAAGGTGTTAAAAGGAAATTCCAGACCTTGATGTATACCCTAAATGTTTCATAGCCACAGATGTTATACAAAAGTACTATGTTTTTGCTGTATTTGATAGCCTTGGGATCCAAAAGAAAAACTGAGGCTGGCATATACATGGTGAGCATTATCTCGGCCCCCTGTTCTGGGCATTCTGGTGGTGTAAATGCAACTGTCCCTGTGAGCATGGTGAGCCTCAACACCTCACAAGCAGGTGAGGCATCTGTGGAGCCTCTCCTTAGCCCTCCTGGCAACAATTACATCCAAGCCACCATACCATTTCTCCCAACCTATCCCAGGAGGACATGGGAAAGGAAAGAAAATGAAGGCTAGGCACAGCTACTAAAATAGCAGGGGCCAGGGGAGCCTGGAAGACACAGGCATGCTTCAGGATTCAGTGTATGGTAAAAGGATCTCTGTTCACTCCTTGCCAGAACAAGGTCACAGAGGCGTTTTCCCCTAAACAGGGTGTCCTGGTTTGAGGTAAAACAGGACCAATTTTGTTCAGTAACTTTGCTTCTTAGCTGGGCCTCTTCTAACTACTGAAATTAACAGCATATTGTGCAGACAATGTTCGCTCTCTCAGAGTGATAAGACCAATGTTTATAGCTGATGTCCAGGCATGGTATGCGGAGAGGCTCTTGCTTATACTTATCGCTATAACACTCAAGGCCAACCGACTTTGTTACTTGCCATTTTGGAGGGTCAGAAGCAGAAAAGCACA
>VZSZ01008512.1:123523-173838 GCA_013398815.1 Ibidorhyncha struthersii
GACAGGACAGGGGACCCAAAACTGACCAACAGGGTATTCCATCCCCTCCGCATCATGGTCAGTATAAAAAGCTGAGGGATCAAAGGGTCAGGGGGAAGCTGGAAGCTGGAGAGCTGGGAGTGCTGGGAGCATGCTGGGAGCACTGGCTCTGGCTCTCTCTCTCTCTCCCTTCGATGGCCGACATCTGAGGAGGACTCTGTTCATCTGCCTTTGGTCCCGATCCTGAATGCAGATCTGGAATCCAGTTCCCATCCGTCACTGAGTCCAGCCTGGGACTGCCCCAGTGCCAGCCGGTGTTGTGATTGTCATCCTGGGAGCTTGATAGGGTTTTGTATGTATTTCATTATTTTCTTTTTTATTTTATTATTAATATTTCATCAAAGTAGTTTGGTTCCTTCTAAACTCATAAGTCTCTTTTTCCCTCCTCTGCCTCTCTCTTTGAAGAAGGGTAGAGGGGAGCATCTGTCGGTCCCATCTGGGGTCCCCCACGTCCCCAGTGGGATTTGGCCTAAACCACGACATAGGGAAATAAATGCACCCTGAGACAGTAAGCCTGGTGAGGATTACCAACTTCTTCCTCTCCCAAAATGACAGTCAAAATCCCTGATGGTCTGACTTGTGCGGTCTTGAAAACGTGAAGTTTCCCACATGCTGAAGCACATGAACTCCTGGCATAGCTGGGCTTAACTAACCACTCTGTGGCTGTGCAAACACGGCATAGCTGGGCTTAACTAACCACGCTGTGGCTGTGCGTATCAGCTGAGACAAAACTGCAAGCTGCAGCAGGCTGCAGCTTTGTTTTAACAGCTCAGCACGCAAAATGGCCTTGGAGACCAAATACAGCAATGCTGAGCGTAGTGCATCACACAGATCATGGATACAGTGGTAGAATTCCAGCATCTTCTCAAATCTCTCAAAGAGAAGTTTGTCAGACCTATTTTTCCCTCTACCTCCTATCCCATGGGTGATGTTTGTCCACCTCCTAAAAGTCCTGGAGTACACAGGTCCAAAGACAGCCTGGGGCGCTATCCTAGGGCACATACGCCACTGCAATGGGTAGGGAAACATAGGCGAGGGGGATGCACGTCTGTTTGTCTGTCTGTTGGACACCAGCCATGGAACGAATCCCGTGGGGACATGCTGTGTGCCCAGTCTCACAGGGACCCGGCCCTGCACAAAGGTGGCTGCCGGGCGGGCGCAGGTGTGGCTTCCCCCCACCGGAGATTACGCGGTCAGGAATGCAGCGTGCACTTTCAAAGGCGGTATTTTCAAAACACCCCCGCGGTTTAGGCGATTGTTACAGGGAAGACAACTGAGACATCAGGGCAAAGTGTTTGTCTGCCCAGCAGTTTCTTATTCAGAGGAAGAGCCGGGAAGGAAAATACAGGTGTGCCTATTCCTCCCGTCATTACAGGTCTAATTTGTGTGGGTTTCTGCACTCAGAAGCAGGTCCTGCCCTCCCAGGCCAGGGGAAAGGCAGAAAACCTGTCTCCATACAGAAGAAAAAAAAGAATATGGAAGGAAAAAGTAGCAGGTCATATAATGTTACAGAAGGGTCAGAAAGAGCAAGGAGAAGGAACTGATTCAATGAAGCATTGTACACACCGGGCCTCGCTCAGACAACATGGTTTGTCACCATTGAGTCCATAGGATCACTTAAGAGAGCTAGAAATTCTCTCAGGATGAAGCCAGAATTCAGAAAAGAGCAAAGCAGACCATGCAAAATCCAAGCAGTCTGCACCTCCATCAGCTTCCTGCCTTGTGCTAATTTGGTTTTTGTTTTTGTTCTTCGCTGTTTATTTTTCTACCCCACGTTTCCTTCAAATATTTTGATGAAATGACTGAAAGTGATAAATGCATTGAGATTTAAAAACATAAACAGAGACCATGGGGTGTTTGTGCAGCGATATCTGTTTTTCTCCTGCCAGTCCACAAAACTCAGTCCAGGGCAGGGGCAGGACTGCGGCCGCTAGTTCCCCGCTTGGATTTGCTCAGAGCGGCTGAGCCACTCGGGCACTTTGAAGATGTAAAAAAATATTTCCTGCTGGGTAATCCTTAGTCATCTTTCCATGAAATCTCTGGAGAAATCACCCTTAGATGCACATTTTGATACAGTTTTCCTTGTTCATCTCTCAGCGTCAGCTAAAGATTTGCAAGCGGAGCGGTTGCAGGTCCATGACACGGCTCAGCCGGCTCATCCCTAGTCTTTTCTTTTTTCCTCAAATAGACCCTAAATGGTTACAAACCCCCTATGCCCACCTAATTGCCTCCAATTCTTCTGACCAGAGTATGGATTTTAAGTAAAAGGTTAACCGAAAAGTCTGGTGATGTTACACCTCAAAAGGGTCAGATACAAATCCTTCCCTCTCCTCATGGAGAAAATCCAGGGGTTGGGTGAGTTGTCAGTCAGTTGGTAAAGTCCGCTGAGTCCTCACAACCTTATGCCAAAGCTGAACGTGCAAAACTAAGGTTGCCTACAGAAATATGTTTTCAGGTTTAGGAATTATGAAGGTATTTAAAGATTATGTATAAAGATTAACCCATGCGAAAATGAGAGCAAGAGAGTACCCTAAGCATTCTCCTAATCCCACAGAAGTCCCAGCCTAATAATTTATAAACACATTTTCACATATTGTTTCAGGTTGAAAAGGCTTCCCTGGAGATAGACTCATGGCAAAGTCTTGTAAGAGTCACAGTTTTAGCAGAATATGCAGTTAATAATGTATATTATATATATTATATGTATATTATCCCTGCTTTTCTATCTGCATTTCAATACTTGGGAAACTATTGAATAAACTTAATCTTAGCCAAGTTAGCAGGGATCATATAACAAAAGGAGTGTCCAGAACAGATTTTACAATTAAGCACTATTTTTCACTTTCTTAAACTCTGTGTGTATGTGAAATAACCTCATTCATGAGGATCTGCTGCTGTACTAACTTATATTTGTTGCACGTTCAGCTCATCTTGATGATGCAAAAAAATTTCTGACTTATCCTAATTGCTATGGTGTTCCCAACCTCATCAAGTTGTTACACAATGTTACATCTCATGGTTCATTTCCTTTCAAGATTTGAATGACCAGATCTTTCCTGGTATCAATCCACTCCCTTCATTGGTTTTGGATGGGAGTGAATCAAGCTCCTTTTTTGTGATTGTTTGACTTTTACATCCTTCTCTATCCTAAGTAGTATCAGGCACCTGGTTTCATGGTTCGCGATGCCACAGTAATGTCCAATGGAATTTATTGCTGCAATTCATCACTTGCTGAGAGTCTGAGCTGAATCTTTTGCATCCCCCCAGAGAACTGACCACTGTTAATCTGCCTGATGGCTGGGTTGATCAAGGAGTCGAGCCCTGATGGCCATCGGGTCGCTGCCACTTAAAGTCTTGCCCTGGAGAACCCTGTTAGAGGACAGTGATAAAAAAAAAGATGGAGTTTCCCCTCTCTGTATGTGTCTCCTGTACTGTATGGGTTACAGGGAAAGTTGAGGGCTAAAGCATTTATTGGTTTCTCAGGATCACTGAGATCCTTCTTAAAGATATCTTCTAGAATGACCATTGATTTTCTCACTCAATTTGAGACATCTTGAATGAGTTCTGATTCCCTTCTGAAAAGCGCTCTGTGCCACTGGCTTCTGAAAACAAGGCTGCCTGTGGCCAAGACTACAGATATTGCCCAGTTCTGGAAAATATTGAGTCTTGGAGTGAAGCCATGCACTGGAGAAACAGCTAGATGCAGAGATACAGAGTTAGAGTGTTTTAGACAAACATTGCTGAAACCATTAGAGAGAGCATCATATAAACTGAGACCAGCTAAATTCAGCAAGGTCATATTCAGTTGGAGCAGAGAGGGTCTGGCACCCAGGTTTGGGACTAAGTTTGTCCCAGAGTACACAGAGAGCTAACTAAAGCAAAGATGAGAAAAAAAGAAAATGGAGGAGGAGAATAAACAGCAGCTTTTAGCAGAGACTGAGCGAAGCCTCTCTTCAGGCCATAAATTGCCCTTTGCTCTGGCTGTTGGGGTGGCAAGATCCATACAAGAAATGCATACAGGTCTGGAGTGCAATTTAAAGTCAGGAGCATTTCTACTATGCATTAAGTAAATGCTCATTTTCTTCTTTACAGTGAATTGCACAGATTCAGTCAGCCAGCACATCAGACCCTGATTGAGCAGCTGAAGTGCGGACTCGAAGTGGGCAAAATAAGTAGACTTGCACCTGGAGCTTCAAGGTTAATATTTACAGTTTGTCCCCCATCTGTGAATGGATTATAAAAAATAAAATAAATAAAATAAAATACAGTTGTCAACCCAATGGTTTTATCTTAACTGAACTGTCTCTCATTGCTGCAGAAGGGGGAAACTTAGGGATTGTTTCAGAGTCCAGTGAATCTGAACCCGATCAAAAAGTTGAGAGAGGGATGACGTAGTAAGGCGTAAAGGGAAGCTGGGAATTGCCTAATAACTGCAAGCTGTGAGCAAAATGATTATACACTATGAGGCATTACGCGTAATCGCTTCTGTTTTCAATCTAATCAAACATCATGTGCAAATGATGGCTCAGATCCTCCAGGCTATCCGAGCAGCAGTATAAAAGCACACACTGCTCACATCTCTTTCAACAGCTTCTCCCGACTTCTCCTCTGAGACTCGAGTAAGTTTTTAATTCTTTGTGCCTTTTTCATGCTCTCTTTTAATGATAACTCTAGCTGAATCCCACATAAATGTCTGCCATGGCACTAGCAGGGCTGGCCTCTCTGTAAAAGCAGCTTCGCTGATCCTGCACAGAGCTCGGAGCTGGCATTATCCAGCTTCTCGAGGGAAAACGGCACTCCTTGCTAAGTGCTTCAAGGATTTGCAACTTTTAGTTCCTAAAGCTGGTATAGAAATGAGCTGCAGCCTTATCTAGACTTCAGTTGAAGGTGAAGCTCAGTTTGGAAGCCCTGTGTAACAGGTTGTCCCATAAATCCTCTCCTGCAGGTTAACTACTGAGAAAAGGAGGCTGGGGCAGATGGCCTTTGGTCTCATGAAGTTTGTGCTCCTTTGCAAGAGAGCACAACTGAAGCAAGCACTGCTGATGATGTAGCACTTTGGGATACGTTCTGGCACATCATGTATAGCCATGCCAAATGTGTAGGTTGTTTGATGTGCAGAGGAAGGTTAGGAAGAGTTGAGAGTCTGGCAGAGACAGAACATAAACATAACTCAGGCAGTCTGATGAAAGGTGGAAGAGAGAGCCAGGAACCGTGAAGCCACATCATCTCTGTTCAGGAAGCTATTCAAGCAGGTAGCTTCCTCATCAAATATGCTTGAGTGCCTGAACATAAATCTCTGACCTTCCACAGAATTGCTTTACGCAAAGTTTTCTGTCTTTCTGTGTTTCAGATCCACTGCCACTGCAGAACAATGTCCTCCTACAGACAGCTGTGCAGCTACCAGTGCTCCACACCCTGCGAGGTGACCTGCCTGCAGCCCATCGCCAATGCCTGGAACGAGCCCTGTGTCACATCCTGCGGTGACTCCAGGGCAGTAGTCTACCCACCCCCTGTTGTCATCACTTTTCCTGGGCCAATTCTCAGCTCCTGCCCTCAGGAAAGTGTAGTGGGATCCTCAGCACCAGCTGCCATTGGGAGCTCGCTTGGCTATGGGGGATATTCTGGCTACAGAGGCTCTTTTGCTTATGGGGGATCACAGGAAAGCAAGTTTCCCTACCCTTATTGTTCTCAGAAGTTCAGTAGTTATCGCTTTAGAAGGTGTGAGCCCTGCCAGACCCAGAAGGAGTATACTTGCACCAAGGATTCAGTATCCTGTCAGGATACTGAATGCAAGATCCAAACTCAAGAGTAAGATGGGTTTTTAAGATGCTTACATAGAAAGGCCGATTCTTGCTAACACTTTACATTGTATTTGTGCTTGTACCTGCTTATGTACTTCTCTTTTCTTAGTTGTAATTGTGTTCTTCTATTCTTCTCATGGTCCAAATTTTCAAATGCATTAATACTGCTTCTACTTTCAACCTAACAACATTATACAAGAAGCATAATGGAAAAGTTTGTATACTGTGATTTCTCCCACTTGATACTGCCTGATGTCAATCAAGAGTTGTGTTAATGGATGAAAACTGGACTACATTGTCAAACTTACAGCTATGAAAGAAGAAAAGAACACTGTGCTTGAAATGAAGCTTCCTGAAACAAGAAACCTCATTTGTAAAACCCTCAAATTCCTCATTTTCTGGATAATCATGTTTTGCTCTTGTAAACTTCCCTCCTCTGTCACCCATTAAAAAAAAATCACACTGCATCATAATTTTAGCATTCTGGTTTTGCTTTCTGTCTGCTTTTATGAAATAACATAATTGAGGGAACCTCCTGTGCAGAGTGTTGGTGCTTCCATCCTAGTTAAGTGCTGTAGCGAGAGGGGAGTGAAGACTTTAACTGATCACAGCCACCCAAATAGTCTTCTGCTCAGCAGTGAGCTTTCCCATGTTGTATGCCTGCTTTAGACCCCATACTGCACCAATTTGCACTGCTAGAAAATTACTGGAGACAGAAAACAACCGAGGGAATGGAAGGGAGACTTATCATTAGTTTCATGCCTGGGCACACGTGTGCAGGAAGCAAGATGAGAAAGCGTAGGACACTTACTGCAAAGCAGCAGCTGCCTGAGCACACGGAACAGGCAACATTCAGTTGTCCATAGGAAGACATAGTTGCTACAGCACTTCATTGCACACTCAGCCTTCCCCATTTACTTGTACTTAAAACACTATATGGTAGTCCAGACCTGGAATTCCAGTAAGGTACAGAGAAGACAGGCCAGGGCTACACAGCGCTCTGCTAAATAGGGTTAATCACAGTAGCAGCAAGGAACAGCTGAGGAGCTACTTGGCTAATTGCTCTATTTACCTTGAAGGAATTTTTTATTGCTTCCAGCTGGTCTCTGAGCACTGCTGAACCACTGCTCCCTATTTATTAAGAACTCTCTCTACCTACTTTTCCTTGTTGCAGTCTTCTGGTCATCTAAGTTGCTCTTTAAAATGTGATTTGGCTGACCTTCTTTAGACTCCAATTTCTGCTTCCCTGTTTCTTAGGATTCTGCCAGGAAGCTCCTTTACTTTGCACAGTAATAAGAAGTTAAGCTAGCAAAAGATATCTGCTATTGGGCATTTATGATCCCAGCTGAGGCAGTCTTATGATCTCAGAAAACTGGGTCTGAAAGAACAGAGTAGGGTAGTGGATTCAAGTTTCCTGTACCTCAAACTGGGGTTTCATTACTAGCTAATTTTCTCTCTCTGAAATTCTCTGGGAAGTTCCCTCTGCTGCTGTGCACTGTCTAATATTCTCTCTTTACTTCTCAATGTTACATAGAATCATAGCATAATCTAATATTCCCCCCCTTTTTTTAATGGTATGTGGAATTACAATAGTTCTGGTAAAACCCATGGAAAGGAAGGAGAAACAGGGATGAGCTATTAAAATGCTTTTGGAGTGGCTATTTAGTACTTCACACTGGTCTTGAAAATTTTATCTAAGGGTTGGGCAGCTCTCTCACACTTGCTTCCTTGTAAAGATTAAATCAAGCTCTGCATGTTGTAAGTAGAATTTCTGGATGAATGAATCCATAGGCATTATATAAACACTGTCTGTAAAAGCATAACACTCATCTATAGATCTCTAAGATAAAGGGATGGTTTGATTCAACTGGTTTGCAGGGTTACATTACCCCAAAACAGAGAAGAAAGCAAACAGATGATTGTTACTGGATGCAATCATAAGTGTTTATTGGGAGAAAAAGGTATAAGTTTTAAAGCAAATTAAAGAATAAGTACAAGGTGGACCTCAGTTTTTTAAAAAAGAGCCAGGTAATAGCCTGCATCAAACTGATTTACTTTCAGCACATTGTTCTTCTTTCTTGGGTCAAGTTTCAAATGGACTGGACAAATCACAGTGCTAGGTGACAACTATGGATCTTTCTTATGAGACATATGAGTATCAAAATGAAAAAACTACCAAAGAAAAAAGTGCATTGTCCCAAGCAATTAAAAACATACATGGACCAGTTTTCAGTGATGCTAGTGCTTTAGTGCTCCAACAGTGAGAAACAGGTTTTGCATAATCAGTAATTTGGTTTCTTAGAATGAAAAGGACATGTTGTGAGAAAACTGACATTAAAAACAAGTACAACATAAGAAGGACAGCAGAAGAGCAGTTCCCATAGGTGCTGAGCAGCACCCATAGATTCCCACTGCTTCAGAAAGCTGTGGTCCTCAGCTTGGTTGCGCATCCGGGTCTTGCTGTCAGTTCCAACGCTGTTTCTCCTGACGTCCACATCTTCTACCATGCTTAGCATGGCCCACAGCCCCCATAGCGCTGGCTCCAGAGGTGGCTGGAGGAGGAGGAGGAGGACAAGGCACCCCCGTAGACAAGGGAGCCCTGCAGGCCCCTGGGGTGGCCCGGCCCCAGAGGGAATGAGGTGCCCACGATGCTCTCCTGAGGGCAGGAGCTGAGGATGGGGCCTGGGAAGGTGATGACCACGGGCGGTGGGTAGACCACAGCACGGGAGTCCCCGCAGGAGGTGACGCAGGGCTGACTCCAGGCATTGGCGATAGGCTGCGGGCAGGCCACCTCGCAGGGTGGGGAGCAGCGGGAGCTGAGCTGCTGTCTGGAGAAGGACATCCTGTGGGCAGGGAGGGGAACCTGCAATACACCAGGGAGCCCGAGTCAACCCACCGCTCGCGAGCTGCCATGCCGACCACCCTGCTCTGCTCGCCCGCAGCAGGGAGGGCTCAGGACATGCCAAGGGGAGCTACTCTGCTGAGCCCCGAGTGCTGCTTCTCTCTCTTTGTCTTCCCCCTTCCCTGCCCTCCTTCCTCCCTCCCAGGCAGCTCCTCTGTGCTCTCCCAGGCTCCTGCTCCCTGAGTGCTGCCCAAGCCAGCTGAGAAGCTGCGCGCAGGTCCACCAGTCAGTTCACCCTGAGCTCAAGAGTAAAAACACCTGGACTGAGCCCCACCAAGGCTGAACCTCTCTGCCCTGCTGTGGCAGCAGCAGTGCAGCTCAGACACATCTGCAGCTTCCTGGCTTGCCGGTGAGAATATCAAGGCAAAAAGTTCTTCGTGCAAAGCTGGGTGCTCACAGCATTTCGGTTCAGACTGCATGTGCAGGAGTTGGTTAAAAATAACACACACCCAAAGATAAAAAAGATAATGAAGGGATCAGACTTACTTGGATCGACGAAGAGGAGAAGCGAGGACCTGTGATCTGAGGACTTCTGAGCCAGAAGCCCTTATATACAGTCTCCTGAATCGCCTGGAGGGGTTGAGACATCCTTTGTGTTTCAGTGTTATTTCGTTACAAAACACGACAATGCACGTCACTCCCCAAGCTTCTATGATTGTTTTATTCACCTTTGGACAATTATCAATTATCAGTTTCTTCCAACACCCTCTTGTTTCTTCCTTAAACTTTTTGAAGCAGTTTCACTTCCTGCAGCATTTTGCTGATTTTGCCAGTGTGACAAAAATGTTGGAGAACTACATGATTTACGCAATTGCTCCACATAGCCAGTATTTTTCAAGCACTCCTCAGTATCACAAGCAGTCCAATGCACTGTGGGCCGATTTTCTTCTCTAAATCCCGGCTGATACCGAGCTGAAGCACCGTAGGGCTTACAGCTGGAATAAAGATGGGAGATTTACTCCATCTGCCTTGTTCCTTATCCCGGCTACACACTGCAGGTCTGATACAGCACACTAAATCATAGAGATGATTTTTTTTTTTTTTGTGTGAATTCTTGTGGATCATCTGTATTTCCTTTTGCCTCTGAACAGAAAAAACACAAATACACATCCCTTCCTGTGTCCTCAGCCCTGATTTGTGCATCGCATCCTTCTGTTTGCGGCGATATTATGACTCTATGTCTGATGTGCGGAAAATCCTTCAATAACTATCAAAATAGTGAGTGTTTGGGGGTTTGGTGTTTTTTTTTTCTTTCTTTCTTTTTTCATTTGAATGTGAATAGAATAGAGGAAGGCAATCCTTTAAAGCCACACAGATGAGTGGGATGCTTTATGGGACACCCGAGGTGGGGGTCTAGCCCCATGTGCTTCCTTTTGTCCCCAAGTAGAGACCCTGCTGCAAGAGCAGTCCCCCCAGGGCCGTGGCTGGAAGCAGAGGGAGCTGAATCCTAAAATCCTGGCTCTGACGGGAGCTGGCTGCGATGCCGCACCTTGCTTGGGTGTTTGCAGCATCCTCGGTGATTCAGTGTCCCAACACCAACCTGCACCAGGTCAGGAAGTGGATTAAAAGTCTTGCATGTTCCTTGATATTCCCAAGAAAATTTAATAATGGTCCCCAAGGAGGTGACAATATATCTGGAGTTAAAACATTGTGACCAACGCAGGGTATGAAAACAACTGTGGAAACAGAAGCTTTAGTATCTGTAAGAAGAAAATAATAAGCAGCCATACTGCAAACCTGGGGAAGTCAGCTGAGTGATTTCTAAGAAGGAAGAACCTGGGAGACAGTGAGGAAAACCTGGGCTGAGTAATACTGGCTAACAGTGAGGAAACTATTTGCATGAATGAGGAGTTGAAGAGTGATGTGTAATCTGTGTGTTTGGGAGCTAATTGACATCTTGTTCCTGAGCTGTCATAGACCAGTGGGCAGCCCAAGAAACGGTATAAAAAGGGCTCACAGCACAGCCAGCCTCATACGGCTGCTCTTTGTGTCTCCTCTTTGGTGTCTTCAGTAAGTTTGACCCCACTTAATCTTTCTGACTTAAAACATCGTCCCTGAGTAGGTTTAACTGAATCTTTCAGAAATACTCTGCTTGTCTTGCTTATGCCTCTTTTTTCCTTGAAAATGCACTCCTTTCACAGGCTTTTGTGGATGGAGTGGGTTTTGCTGCAAAACCTGGGGACGGGCGATCTCCAGCTTGATTGCCACAGGTCACTTTGGGGGGTGGCCAGCTTGGGCAGCACTCAGGGAGCAGGAGCCTGGGAGAGCACAGAGGAGCTGCCTGGGAGGGAGGAAGGAGGGCAGGGAAGGGGGAAGACAAAGAGAGAGAAGCAGCACTCGGGGCTCAGCAGAGTAGCTCCCCTTGGCATGTCCTGAGCCCTCCCTGCTGCGGGCGAGCAGAGCAGGGTGGTCGGCATGGCAGCTCGCGAGCGGTGGGTTGACTCGGGCTCCCTGGTGTATTGCAGGTTCCCCTCCCTGCCCACAGGATGTCCTTCTCCAGACAGCAGCTCAGCTCCCGCTGCTCCCCACCCTGCGAGGTGGCCTGCCCGCAGCCTATCGCCAATGCCTGGAGTCAGCCCTGCGTCACCTCCTGCGGGGACTCCCGTGCTGTGGTCTACCCACCGCCCGTGGTCATCACCTTCCCAGGCCCCATCCTCAGCTCCTGCCCTCAGGAGAGCATCGTGGGCACCTCATTCCCTCTGGGGCCGGGCCACCCCAGGGGCCTGCAGGGCTCCCTTGTCTACGGGGGTGCCTTGTCCTCCTCCTCCTCCTCCAGCCACCTCTGGAGCCAGCGCTATGGGGGCTGTGGGCCATGCTAAGCATGGTAGAAGATGTGGACGTCAGGAGAAACAACGGGGGAGCTGACAGCAAGACCTGGATGTGTAAGTGAGCTGAGGAGCTCTCCAAAGCCTTGGGCACCCACAACTCCCAGCTAATACATTAGGACCTATGGGTGCTGCTCAGCACCCACAGGAACCATTCTTCTGCTTGTCCTTCTTATGTTGTTTTTTTTTTTTTATGCTTGTGATGTTGTTGTGTAAATCTGTACCAGTTTCTCAAAATGAGTGCTTTCCATTCCAACAGAACGGGTGAGAAATTGGGTCATTTTGTGCTTTAGCCTCTCTGTGAATGCATGTTCTGGTTTTCTGTTTTTCACACTCAACCTAGAAGACGTAACAAAATTTATCTCAGGGAAGTTGCTTTGCTCTGCTATGTGTTAGGCTTTCGTGCTCAACAAAGCCTTCCTGCATGCTACGAAACAGAACGTGGTTGGCAAAATTAGATTTGCCACAGGGAAAAAAGAGCACCTTGTGTGAAACATTCTTTCCTTGTGGAGGAATTGCTTGTAATCAGGTCTGAGAAAGTGGAAACATTCCTTCAATTTTTTTTGCTTTGTTATTAGCATAAATGCCATTTATTTTTCTTAATAAAAATTATACCGCATCCTAATATTAGCATTCTCTTTTTGTTTTATTCCAACCTTTCTTCACACCTCTCTCCCTTACATCCCTTTATTAGTTGATGATTATAAATGCACTAACATGCATAGGGCCAGGTTATATCCTGTGCGATGCATAATTCCTCCTTCCCAGCAGCTAGAACCAGAATCAACATCTAACACAGTTAATGCCATCATAAAAATGCCTTTGCTCTGGGAAGTATATCTGCTTTAGGACTCAGTCAAAGCATATGTATGCAGAGTGTTGTTATTAGGGTTAGAATATGCCAATAATTAGCATAGATATATTTTATATTCAACTAAATATATCCACTTTGCTTTTGTCCTCACATTATATCCATGTTGTCACTGTGCACAAGGAGCTGGCTGAACCTTGCACACTGTGTTTTTAAGCAAATAACAGAATCATAGAATAGTTTATGTTGGAAGGGACCTTGAAGATCATCCAGTCCCATCCCCCTGCCCTGGGCAGGGACACCTCCCACCAGCCCAGGTTGCTCCAAGCCCCGTCCAACCTGGCCTTGAACACCTCCAGGGATAGGGCGGCCACAGCTTCTCTGGGCAACCTGGGCCAGGGGCTCACCACTCTCACAGTCAAGAATTTCTTCCTAATATCTAATCTAAATCTACCCTCTTCCAGTTTGAAGCCATTGCTCCTTGTCTTATCACTACATGGCCTTATAAAAAGTCCTTCCCCAGCTTTCCTCTAGGCCCCCTTTGGGTACTAGAATGTCTTTGGGATATCATGTCTTTGAGACGCAGGGAAATACAGCCTAGAAATACTTTAATAGCAGACTGGATCAAGACGGCATCCTATGCCTGATTAGGCTGTTAGGGTTGTATTCCACTCATATCAGCCGAAAGAGTCTGTTTTTACATAGCGACATCATCAGAATTATACAGGCAGCTCTGACAGTTAAGGAAAATATTTTAAAAGGCAAAACCTCTAAGAAAAGAACTGCTGGAAACTGGAGAACCTCTCTGCTCCCAAGCAGACTGGGGAGAGTTTAGTGTCATCTCAGAAAAAGACAACCACCACCACCCCCAAAAAGACACTTTCACCTTGGCAGCAATGCTATCTCAGGAGGTCCCAGATATGCAAGAATAATTCTGATCTGGAAATGGCACCACAGTTCTCATACAAGTTGAGGGTGTGCCAATACTTCATCTCAGAGACATGAATTCACCTCATCTGGAGATGTCTGTGATGTACTCAGCTTGAGTCACACTCTCAGCAAAGCCACAAGAGCGCAGTGCTGAGTCTTGTGTTATCTCAGCGAATATATTTTATGGTCCCAGCTAGGTTTTGTGGCCATTCTGGCAACAGAGTTTAATGTGTCAACATCAAGAGCAGTCACGCTTTTGGCTTGAAGCATAATCATACCAAGGCATAAATACTATTTTTTAAGAACTTAGAAATACTGTTCTTCAAACAGAAAGTGCTACTCAGCCCCTCCTTGTTGGCAGTTACTCCTTTTTCATTGCATTCTCCCTTTCTCAGGTGGCTCATACACCTATGTGCTGATATTTGGCTCCTCCTAGGGTGTAGTAGAAATGCCAGTGCAACCTGGGTGTGCTGTGTGACCAGATGAGACAAATTCCACCCACGCTGTATGACATGCACTCTTGGATGGATGACTCCAAAGCTGTCCACCATGGGCTTGGAAGAATTGCACAGAAATACCTTGGCATCCTCAGCCGAGTTTGGATTTCAATTACAAATGGAAACGAAGGATGTACCTTTTCTATTCTTGATTGTCATGTTCATCCAAGCTAGTCAGGAAGAGGTTTTAGTCACGTTTGTAAAGAAATAATCCAAAATCAATTCATGGAAGTTTTTGTAGATACATTTGAATGTCTGTCTTTTTTTTTTTTGATGGTGTTGCAATAAAATTATGTGCTTGACACAGCTAAAAATATTTTGTGTTAATTTAGTAAATGGATTTGATGATTGTGCAATGGATCCATATGTGCCACAGCAGTTCTGTGATTTGTCATATAAGGAATCTCTGCAAAGGTAGTCCATATGTCACGTTAACTTTGCTTGTCATGGAGCTATTTGTCTCAGAATATTTTACTATACCATATTTAGGGTAGGTTTAGATTAGATATCAGGAAAAAAAAATGTCACTATGAGGGCTGTGAGCCCCTGGCCCAGGTTGCCCAGAGAAGCTGTGGCCGCCCCATCCCTGGAGGTGTTCAAGGCCAGGTTGGACGGGGCTTGGAGCAACCTGGGCTGGTGGGAGGTGTCCCTGTCCAGGGCAGGGGGTTGGAACGAGATGAACTTTAAGGTCCCTTCCAACCCAAATTCTGTGATTTTATGATTTGCACTGGCAAGAATGACTGTGAATGCTTTAAGTCAGTAACGCACATGAAACTCCCATTATGGGAAGAAACATTAAGACAGCATCTGACTGCCACTTTGTGGGTACATAAAATTACAGAAGCAAAGCATGGGGCTGTAACTTTGAACACCATGAGTCAAAAGAAGCAGTTTGGAGTGTCAGCAGTATTGATAGTATAGTACTGATATCGATATGTAGCTCCCTTTGCCCTATCAGGAGGGCAGGATGGTTAGAAAAGGGGTGCATCTCCAAGAATTATGTGATTCATCTGTAGGTATCTGCAGGTATATGTCATCACTGTCATCACTCGCTTCCAGACAAACTGAAACCAGGTGTGGTTTGGGCAGGAGGAGCAGACCAGGTGGGTTGTTTCCCCACAACATCTTCTTCCCTTTGTTTCTATTCCTGTTTCTTGTTTATGTGAATTGTCTACCATGAACTATCAGCAGCTTTAAAGGGCGTCTCCACAAGCATTGCTAGGAAACATCACTGAGGGAAATCCCAAGGCAGCCCCAGAAAAGAGGTTTCCTCAACCTTCTTGCGTGGGTCACCTGTACAGCTTTATGCTGCAGTGTTGGTGACAGTTACCAAATGCCAATGGAGAGACCGGACTAAAATTAACTTTTTGGAATAAAAGTCTCAAGATTACTCAAAACCAGGCTTTCAACCTTAAATTCCTACACACAGAGTATTACATGCTATTTTTAAATAGGGGGATGGATTTTAGAGGGGAAGAACTCATCTTCTTGATGTTTAAAAATTGTAAATTATGTCAATTTGGATACACAAAATGAATATACCCCATTGAAAATAGTTTTATCAGTAAACAACTGAAGAACTGAAGAGAGGGTACTGGATCTGAGGAATAAATCTGCTGAAGTAAGCAGCCAATCTTCTGCATCACCTGAAGCTGCATGTTAAGATTCCAGCGCAAGGTTTCCCTAGGGTGATGCAGAGCTTCACTCCCTGACCTGTTTCATCCCAACCCATGAATCGTTCATCACTCAGGAGCCCCGAGGCCTTCAGCAATGATCCCATGGCATCCCGGACAATGAAAGCTGAATGGGAATTCCCCATTATCTCAGGCTCCGGTCCCCCATGCCAGGGCTAGATAAGCAGCTCCCTGCTTTTAGGTTACTCCACCTGTACTTTTAAAGTTTGAAGTGGGATGTGTGCTTTGTGTTTGTTTCTTGGCCCCAAATGCTTCCTGTTTCCAAACCCGTAACTCAGTAGGAAGGTGTTTGTGGAGTCAAATGTGCCTCATATCAGAGTCATAGGAGTTAATGTGCATGGGTATGATGGGATAAATGATGGGATAAATTGCACAAGGCCCCCTTACTGCAACATTACTTGGAAAAGTGGGGCAGTATCTCAGGTATGTCAGCATATTGTGTTTATGGATAAACTTGTGAGCAATCTTTGCTCCATGAGGCAATCAGAGAAATAGGAAAAAGCAATAAAAGAAAAAAAATTACTCTGCCAGCATAATGACAAGAACGCAATAGTAATCACCGTGGCTGAGCAAAATAATTGCATTATCTGGGGCAGTTACAGGTGGAGTGAATTTTTGTTTGATAATGCATTAGAACATCATACATGGGGAATGTTTCATACCCTCCTGATTGCCTAAGAAAAGACATAAAAGCACTCACAGTTCTGGGCTGCTCTAAGCATTTCTTCTGACTTGCTCTTCGTTGTGAGAGGGTAAGTCTGAGCCTGATGCTATTGCTATTCATACATTGCTGTACCAAGGCAGGATTTTAGAAGAAGCAAAACTGTCATTCTTAGAAATGTGTGAAAAGTTTGAAGCTTTCTTTCAGAAAGAGCAGTTTCCTAGTTATTCAGTGGCAGTTTATGAAAGGGCAGGAAAAGGGTTGTCAGAGCAGCTGAAAGTTTGGGATATGTAAACTTATTTATAGTGAGATTTAGTGAATTCCTATTTCCTCCAGCCTGACCGTCCTGCCTTTATGAATCTGCCTTTACTTGCATTGACTTGTAATGGTGACTACCAAGAAAAGTTAACTCTGACTCTCAAACTGAATTAGGAAGCCACCATTAGCAATAATGTTTTGTCCTGTCCTTTGCAATTATTTCTGAATTGATTTGAAGCCTGTCATGCATTAAGTCATGTACTTGTTATGGCCAGGACTTTTTTCCTTTCAAGGCCAGGTTGGACGGGGCTTGGAGCAACCTGGTCTAGTGGAAGGTGTCCCTGCCCAGGGCAGGGGGGTTGGAACAAGATGAGCTTCAAGGTCCTTTCCAACCCAAACCATTCTGTGATTCTAATTACAATATTCGTGACTGACCTTTATTCCCAGCCTTTTATTTTATGAGGTTTAGTAAGGGAGGACAGAGAGCAAGAGGAGCTGCAAATCAATTTTATGAGTGATCAAGTGATCTTATGATTAAAGAAAAGGACTCCGTAAAATTATGCATAGTTCCTACTTCTGCCAGTCATCTGTCACCTCGGCCATCTTTAGCAGGTCCACGTTCACAGGAGTCCTAGTTACACTGCAAACCTCACTGGTGCTGCATTCTCACCCGAACGTGGGGTATTCTGCCAAGAAAACTCCCTTTATGAGCTCTTCAGGGATGTGGCTGCTGCTCATTTTATCTTCATACAGAACACGCGGGGGGGGCCTAGTGCCAGCTGTAGCATCAGAAAGATTGGGGAATAACACTGTCATCAACAACCAGGCTTGCCTGAATTTTAACTCCGCCTCTCATGTTACCTCACCAAATGGCTCTGGGCAATGCATTCACTTCTAACCCTCAGTTACCTCTTCCTTAAAGCTGGAATAACAATGAATTACCTCATACAATTATAGTGATTACAGGTGGTGCAGAACCAGCGCATGATGTTACTGAACAAGTGCTAGCCAGTGTTCCCCTTGTTTTCTGCAGTTATTTACAAAAAGAAAAGGTCAAGTGTCATGGTTAGTCAGATTAAAAAGGGAATGGTGGAAAGGAGAAAAGGTGAAGGACGGGGGAGAGCTCGAGTTCAAATACACCATTTCTTTGACTGTTAATGATGCTTTTATGTATCAAATCTGCTGCATTATTAGGAGACAAAAGAAATAGACTGTTCGGGGGGAGAGGAGGGACCTTGAGAAGATGAGAAAAGGGACATGTCTGCTGAGACAAAACTGGAATCTTCAGCCTCCTCCAGTCTTCTTGTTATCTTTCATTCTTTTCCAAGCACAATCTCCATTATATTGGTCTCTGAGCTTTCAGCCTTGTGTTGTCTCGGTGTTGTGTGTTTCAGATTTATCTCCATTCCCAGAAGATGTCTTCCTACAGACAGATGATCAGCTCCCGCTGCCTTGCACCCTGCGAAGTGACCTGCCCGCAGCCCATCGCAAATGCCTGGAACCAGCCCTGTGTCACGTCCTGTGGCGATTCGAGAGCTGTGATCTACCCACCACCTGTGGTCATGACCTTCCCAGGACCCATTCTCAGCTCCTGCCCTCAGGAGAGCATCGTGGGCAGCTCAGCACCATCCAGCACTGGGAGCCTGGTTGGATCCATGAGCTCTCTGGGTCCCAGTGGCTCCTATGGCTCTAGGAGCTTGTACAATTATGGGAGGGCATATTCTTCCTATGGATCCAGTGGTTATGGGTTTGGGAGCTGCAGACCATGTTAAATATGCAGTGACTAAGGAGCAAGGAGCAATCACCCAACACGGAGGAAGATGTGCCTCCATGACCCTGTTACTGCCACTCCTTTCCTCGCGCATGAACTGTGCATCTCTGAAAATCATACTTACATGTAATTCTCAAGCTAACGGTTTAATTTAGTTTTCTGACTATTCTTTCCATTGACTCCTGAGGATAATGGCCTCAAATTAGTTATATCAATGATCTTGGGCTGGTTAAAAGTGGGATGAGATTGTGTAAGTCTTCCCATGCCGTGAAAAAGAAAGTAGCTTACATGGAATGCGCAGCCCTGGAGCAATTCTTTGCTCGCAGCCTCTAATGAGACCCTGGCAATATTTTCCCTATGTTTTTCATTCTCAATAAGATCTTCTACTTCTGACTTTCTCATTAAATTATTATGCATCAGAATTTTGAAATTTCTTGTCTTTTTTTGTCCACCATTTTTTGTTTATATACCATTGTTGGTGAGCATCAATCTCTGTAGCGAAACATGACAGAACGTGTTTTCTTTCAATGCCTGGAGTTGGAAGGTGACCAGGTTCTTTAAGCAGGAGCAGACATAATGACGGCCTTCTGCACAAAAGTAATTTAATGCTGCATAAACATGTTTTGTAACCCTTACAACGAGGTTTGAAATTTCCTCCAGGGCAGGTGTGGTTACAGTGTGTATTTGGTACATGCCAGCAAAGAAAGTTAAACAGACAAGTAACTTTGAAGATCGTCCCTGTGTCTCACTACTTGCCTGAGGCTCCAATTTAATTACGTCCCCATACACTGGGCTTGTGACAGTTTTCATTGTTTAAAAATAGCATGTAATACTCTGTGTGTAGAACTTTCCTTTGAACAGCCAACAGAAATTTTTAACTGAAAGGCAAATCTTTGCTGAAATGTTGTGAGTTTTTTGAACTTTCCCATGTTGACACCTCTAAATTCTTGGCAGCCCCAGTTAAAAATAAATAAAAGAATAATTCTTAAGTCATCCCTGCAAAGCAATACATGTCAGTCTGGCCAAATAATATTTTCCATCTCAGGAATTTTACACCTAAATTTCAGGCTACTCACAGATGACTGTGGATACTGGGCATGTTCAGCACTTCTCTTTGTTCAACAGCAAGGTTGTTCCAGGCTGCCCAGTATGTCCTGCAGAGCTGTTTTTCGAGTGGTGCAATTTCCATATAATTAGCGCGGCTGTTAAAAGGCGTCCACCCTGTCCTATCCTTGCAATGCCAACCAGGACTCTGATGGACCAGACATCAGACACCGCTCAGCACTTCTGCTCTTCCCTGTGTGAAGCTACTGGCTCTAGAAACACCAGCAATGCACTGACAAACTTCACAGTGCTGGAGCAGGCTCATTCCAGGCAAAGCCCAGTCTCACCCTGCAGAGATTTGTTTGGACAGCATCAAGTATATGGTAATAACTTCAAAGGGTTGGGAGGTGTGACTTCACTTGTAAAACTAGCTGAAAGGAGATGAGGCTACAATGAGGTAGCCAGGCAACACCTCTTGCTTATTAGGATGTGTTTGAAGGCTTTGCCTTGTTTTCGTGCTTCCTCTGTCTCCAACACGTTGCGTGATTATTCTTGGAGTCACTAGGATGCTGTCAAAAAAACAGTACTTATTTGTGTGATGCTGTCAAAAAAACAGTACTTATTTGTGCGGTCTGCAGAGCACTAAAGCAACCAGAGCAGGTATTTTCAAGACACATCACTATGGTGTTGATCACTATAGTGTTGATCACTATAGATGTCCTCTTTTCAAGATTTTTGTTTTCATCCCACACAGAACAGCAGAATTACATTGATCCTGTTCTCAGCCTGTCTTGCTGCACCCCTGCACTGGACTTTCAATAGCAGTTGGTTTCTCATGCTGCGGTGAAAGGGTGCACTTGGACATCCTTCAGTGTGGATGTTGTCAGCAGACCTGGATGACGCTGTTCTGCCCACGTACTTGTCATACTACAAAGAAGGCACACGTAGGAGCTAGAAGTTAGAGGCCAGACTATAAATAGATCCCTGTAGTGTGTATTAATTGATCGATGGACTCTACTGACTTTGAATGGTGCTTGAAGACATAGAGCTCCACAACACCATTATTTGGTAAAGTGACCTGCAGAGTCTGTCCCCTGGAGAAAAGGAACTGCAAAATTTGCATTGATGATTCTCATCTGCCAGACTGAATTTGCATGTTGTGACCATAGACCAGAGCAAACACCAAAGGACAGTTCTTTCACTGCCTTCCATTTTTCTGTACTGGTCCTGACCATCAGCAATCCGCCACTTCCCAAATGCCCAGCAGGCTGAACTTGGCTTACACTTTCATGGAAGTGTAATCACAGATTAACCCAGTAGAAGAGAAGAGAACCAATGTCATCATCAGACCCAACACATCTCAGGTCACACCACATGTAAATACAAGATGGAACACCAGCTGCTGTTTATCAGAATCACAGAATCACAGACTAGTCTGGGCTAGAAGGGACCTCTGGAGATCATCTAGTCCAACCCCCTGCCAAAGCAGGTTCACCTAGAGCAGGTTGGACAGGATCACATCCAGGTGGATTTTGAATATCTCCAGAGAAAGAGACTCCATGATAATCTGGAAGCAGCGCTGAGATTCCTATGGTTTGTTGGCCGCTGCAACACAGGGATCACATAGAATCACAGAATGGTTTGGTTTGGAAGGGACCTTTAAATCTTGTCTTATTCACACACACCCTGCAACAAGCAAGGACATCTTCAGCTAGATGAGGTCTAACTGTGAGATCTCCTGCAGTTCTTGATCAGCCATGGGAAGTCCAGGCTGTTGACAGAACTCACAGCTCAGACTCCTGCTCCTCCTGCCAGGGAAGCAAGTAATTATCAAGAACAGGAAGCAAAAATAAATGAAATCACACTGTCTCATGTTGAACTATAGAGGTCACTATGCTCTCCTCTCTCTTGTCTCAGTGTGCTCTGAGCATGTGTTTATATCCCAGTACAAGGTAACACTATTGGTAAATGAGATGCAATCAGAAGTGATTCATAAAGATGTTGTAAACACAGCCTGAAGTATATGTCCTCCCCACGCACTAAATTACAGTTCAAGACAGACATCTGTGGGAGTTAAGCCATTCACGGTCGATTTAAATAGGTGGATTCACTAAATATTTAGTCACTACTAGAGCCTAATGGTTTTTTATATGGTTCAGACTCACACCACTGGCAAATAGCCTGCAGGCACAGTGGCTCAACATAACAGAACCAGAAATATGCCCTGCTGAAAGCCAGCTTCTTTCCAGGGTTTGATTCTAGGGGAATTAGCAAAGTGACTACTTGCAGGCTACCTTTTATCAGTTTTGCAACTGGAGGATCTGAACTTGAATGTTTCAAATGTTTTAAATGAAACACTCTACCAGAGAAATCTAAAAAAAGGAATTCTTTTTTAGATTATTATCCACTTTTACTTAGGAAATAAATTATAATAGGCCATGTCATGAGTCCTTCGGTCACTGTTTTTGGAAATGCTCAAGGCCAGGTTGGATGGGGCTTTTCACCTGTCCTTGCCTGTGGTGGGGGCTGGGGGGGGAGGACAGGGACGACTAGCTGCTCTTTAAAAGTTCTTTCCAACCCAAACCATTCCATTATTCTGTGATTCTATGATCTGTTAAATTTACTATGTCCTGCATACTACTGGCCATGCCATGTACAGTCTTTCAGCTAAAATAAGCAGAAGTCCATGCAAACATGTCAGCTGGACTGATTATCTCATTTGCAGTGTTCTGTCTGAAAAAAAAAAGGATATTTTCAATTTTAAACACCATCATCATTGACTCACACATAGCAGTCACAATACTGACCCAAATGACAGGCAAGTTTGAGTATTAACATGGAAGTTAGCATTACTGGAATTCTCCCCATCCCAATATATACCTCTGTTCCTGACACCAGAGAAAAGAGACAAGAATATTCCATGGTGTGCTCCTTATCTGCTGTTATTTTCCTCTTTTCCTAGAGGAGATAAGAGTAACAGTAAAAAGCAAACCTGGAGCTAACCAGTGGAATAGAAAACTGCAAACAGAGACCATATGTCTATGGTTAGATGGGGATATTGGAGAGAGGAATTCAGTTCTGGGCTTTGCCAAGTGATTCCTTTTTCACCTGGGGAAAATACTTACTAGTGTTTTTATCAGAATGGAAAACACTGCTTTTAATCTCTGTATAAAAGATGCCTATCTTCAAAAAAGGGAAAAGAGCAATGATGCTTATGCTTTGCTTGTCTTGTCTATTTACGCTGAAAGCACTTGAGGGCAGGGATTGGCTTTATTCTTTGTTTGCGCAGCACTGAGTGTGCCTCATTTGCAATTTGAACTGGTTATATTACCAGAAGCTTAGAAGCACTGAGTCTCTGCTGCTCCTGAAACTTACTGTACTACAGTTACTTCTTAGAGGGAAAAGGGATTATTCCTCTTCCTTACTGGGGTGGAAAGGCTGATGACTGCAAGGAGGAATAAGAGCAATGTATTGGCTGCTTGGGATGTCTGGAGTTTAAGTATCGCTGAGCAATGGCAGGGCTGTAGATTGAGCGTTGTATCTGTGAATTTATAGGTGCAAATTACATATAGAAAGTACTCTTCTGGGCACCACCTTGGTGGCATTTGTGGTCATGCTGAGCTCACCATGGAAACCCGCAATTCTCTGTTTGGATGCTCATGGAAAGGCCCCACTGAAATCATGTTTAAATAACAGGAGTTATACTATGTTATTTTAAACTTTTCATATCTTCAAAGGGTTGAAAGCTGTTACTCAGGAGTGTCATTATGGAAACATTCGTGATACTGTATAAATTCAGTCTGTGCTAAATGTCCTGCAGTACTGCTTAGTTAGCAGCTTGGTCCTGCCCGTGGGAAGATATCACCCAGGACAGGCAGTGCATGAAGGGAAGAAGGGAAACCAGAAGGCTGCTGTGTGATGCAACAAAACTTTATTGAGCAAGAAATGCTGATGTTTGCAAAGCGAGATATCACAGAGTATGAAAAATCTGTTTCTAGTCCATCTCAGAGAATGTTCAACAAATGTCCTGTATTGCTGTCCTCAACTGGCTTCCTTCTGTCTGCTGTGCAACTGCTGATGAAGATACTTGTCATTATGAGTGATGTCCATATGGAACAGGCTGCCCCACGATGGTTCAAAAAAAAAAAACGGGAAAGCTGGAACAGGCAACAATAGAAACTGAAGGGTAAACAAAAAGTAAAAGAAAGATCAGAAATGCTAAGTGGCAGTAGATCCACCACAGGGCTGCAGGAACACTGAGCCCCCGACCTCATTGCTCTGCGTTTGGGTGTTCACGTGTGGCTCTTCTGAGACCTCTCTGCTGCCTTTAGCAGGGTCCACAGCTGCCGCGGAGGAACCGGCTGTACCGGCGGGAGGAGTATGGGCTGCAGTACCCGCTGCCAAGCGTGGAGAGGGCTGAACCCCCATATCCATACTGGGCCCCATATCCTAGAGAGCCGCCGGAACTGTAGAGGTTCCCGGTGCCATAGAAGCCCCCCTGCCCCAGGGAGCCCCCAAAGGTGGGTGCTCCGGAGGAGCCCACCACAGCTTGCTGGGGGAAGGAGCTGAGGATGGGGCCAGGGAAGGTGACGATGACAGGGGGTGGCTGGATGAGGGCCGTGGAGTCAGGGCACTGACGGACACACGGCTCGTTACAGCTGTTAGCGATGGGCTGGGGGCAGGCGATGCTGCTGGTGGTGGGGCACAGGTCGTAGCAAGACATTTCTTTGCAGAGATGAAGGTGATCCTGAAACACAGAGCACAGAGCTGCTTAAAAACAAAGCCCAAGATCTACTGGAACAACAGGTCAAGATTTGGTGCTAGGTTGTTGTGGAACCGGGAAAATGATCACCAGATGCAAAAGCAAAATTCATGATGCTGTTCACAAACCTTCCTGTCAATCAGCATTGCTGTGATCTTCCCCATTCAGTAATCCCTGCACGTGTCACATATGCAAACCTTCTGAAATTGCTGCTGCTGTTTTTTTTTAATTCATGTTCCCTCCCAGAGGAACAGAGTGTTGGCAGCACATTTTTTACTAAAACGCCAGCACTCCTCCCTGGTGAATGTGGGTTGAAAGCCAGGAGCTGGAGGAGCTACACCAGAGCTGATCTCCTCGTTACACCAAATGGGACAGAAGCAGGTTTTATCTTGGGAGAGATGAGATGGAGTCAAGAACTCAGCACTGCTTTAACCACACATTCCCTCCTCTTTTCCTGCCTCTGTTTCTTTCCAAGCTCTTTGGGGCAATCTACTTCCAGTTGCCCCCTTTTAGTTCTACGTTCTCTTAATCTCTGTAATCCCCCTGGAAAAAAACCCAAAGCATTTGAGGCTGAGGATAGATTGATATACTTGATGTCATAAGTAAATATACCCTATAAAATATTTCTATCCAAATATTTCCTGGCATAGCAGTGGAATTTCATTTAGAGCGTGGAGCAGGTTGGTAAAATGTAAGGAGCCGGTTTCGTTCATTGGATAAAAATAGAGTTTACAAACTACCATCTCAGCTAAATGTCTGGTCACAAAAGCTTGTGGCTTAGTACTTTTTCCAGTAAAAAGGGAGAAATATTATTTTGTTCATAAAGCAGCCCCAAAACGCAGAGAATGAAATCACTGACTTCAGTGTATCTGAACAGCTAGTCTGGATCTGGATTTACAAAGGGACATACGACAAACACACTGGATCAGACCACCAGTCTACTTCCCTTATCACTGCCTCTGATGAAAATAAATAGGGGTTTAAAATAAGCAGGATTTAGTTTTTAAGTAGCCATAAAATCTAAATAAAAGCTAGGATTATTCTGCAATAAAATTCCCATGTAGATAATGCTTTTTCTTCAGCTGGGTCATTAAACAGCTTAGCGTATGGCCGTGTCTCTCTGATTCCAACACTAACTGAAAAGGTACAGGAGGATTCTGTGTTTTAAAGCTTATGCCATCCTATATTTTCAACCTGCTAACAGTACAAGAATGCCCAAATATGAATTACAGTGAAAGAAATGCCTCAAACCCTGGTCTTGACTCCAAAAATCTACAAGTAACACAACTTGCCAACATACTAAAAAAAAACCCCAAAACCAAGCAAACAGAGAAAAAGGAAGACGATCAAAAAATAGTCCTAAAACCTCTAATGTAATAGCAGCAAATAGTATTCTAAGCTCCAGTGCAAAGGCATTCTGGCGTTTAGAAAGAAATTAAACAGTATCAGACTTACCTGATGTAGAGGAGCGTACACAGGAGAGGGAGATGGAACAGGTCTGCGTACCTGCTCCTTTTATCTCATGCTTCAGCTTGCCTGGGGGGCCTGAGGCACACTGCGCACATAACGTCATAATCACCAACCAGCCCAAATTTGAAGCGCATATAACTTCCCAAAGTGATGAAACTCTTTTTGCTTGCTGTTTGCAAAATCGCCCTAAATCTCTGAATAGCGTGATATGCACATTCCAGCTCCCAGTTCTCTTTCATCTTGAAGCCTAATTGACCAGCTTCGTTGCTGGTATCATTCCACCCTGCTCACTGGCATTGCAGGAGGAATTAAACTGGTTCTATTTATTTAACCCTTCCTTCATTAACTTCCCGTAATGATTTTAATCAGAGCCATAACCTGCTGTCATATACATGTTTGTGTTTAAGTGCTTTAGATCTAGGCTGTAATCTAATCTACTCATTCATTTTGCAATGAAATATCCAGTGAGGTAGAAGACACCTACTGATCCTTTTCCCACCCACAGCCGCAAAACATGAGAGAGGTCCTGTACCCATGGTAATCATGGGCATTGTCTAATGGCCTTTGATTTTGAAACTCTGCATTTTCCTTGCTGCTTCGCAAGACCAGCAGAAAATGGAGTATTTTAGTACCTGAAATGGTGTTTAAACCAAAATCTGAGGTGTTCTTTGAAGGGATATCAGTATTTTTCTCCTTATTTTTCACCTGGAATCTGCAAAGGCACACAGCGATTATCTCGCAGGGTCAGCATTGTAGAATGGCTGAAAATGCAAAGATTAATCATTACTAGCTATGCTGTATTGACATTGAACAGCTCCGAAGGAGGACATAGCACAAGACAGTGATGAAGCAGGAGCAAATTTCTCGGATTCTCTGTGAAATTATGTATTTCTGTCCACCACTGCATTCATTCAGTCTTTATCTTCTCTTTCTCTTTGTTCAGGGAGTGGAGTGTAGCCTTAGTTCTTCTCCTTCACCTTACAAAGGAATTGAACCAAAGCTTCGCTGGATAATGTCACAGAAAAAAACTTTGCATGTTTCTTCCCAGACTTACCGCCTACATGGCAGGAAAGGTGATGGAATTATCCAATGAATAGTTATTGCAACAATGGATTTAAATTTTTTTCTCTTCTTTCTTTCCTGACTAACAGGACATTACCTGCAGAATGTGTATTGTTGCAGAGCCCAGTTGTCACTGCCAAGATTTCAAGTGACTAGTCATTTGAAATTACTCAGGCTTCCCCAACACTTAGTGGGGAGGGACAAGAATTTCTGCAAGACAATTCATCCCATTTCAGATGCTTACCTGACCAGAATTGGTATGACCCTCAAAACCTAACAATTTTGCTTTCATTGACTATGGAGACAGACAACAAGCTCAGCTGAAACACCCAGCTTTTAAACAGGGAAGGTTTGATGAGATGTGTCCCACCCATACTTCCATATTCTGAAAGTCTGTGTGATAAACAGTGCCTGCTCCAGCCTCAGAAATCATCATTTGCCTATGAATCGGTTGTTTGTGAAATAACAAACACTGCAACTTTTCTACCAGAAGTTATATTTAAATGTTGAGGTTCTTTTTTCTGGACCTTGTGATAGCCCTGGGGGATCACAAGAGCAATAATACTCAAAAAGGGTGTTCAAATACTTTTTCTGTGTGTTTTTAAGCATTTCCCAAACCTTCCTTAGCACTTTATACATGAAGTGGTATGTCATTATTGTAATATAAGTATGTGGTTGGATCCAAGCAGCTCAGCATTTTGGAATACATTTATTAAACTGAACTGCTCAAGTGCACTCTTCCTGTTCCCTTTACCAGCTCATGATTTCTAACCTTAGAATTTCCATTGATTTTCTTTTAGAATTTAGGTTTTCATTTATTCATTTATGTATAAGCTCCTTCAGTGCTGATGTTGTATTAATTCACCTCCTCTTCAGTGTTTGTAGCACAAAGATCTGCAACGTCTGCCTCTTTTCTCACTTTTTGAAAGCTTTTCTGAGGACTTTCCTAGTCTAACTGTGAGCATTCTGCCTTTCTGCTTTGTTTTAAACACACGCTCAGCTTCCTTAAAAAATACATTTAACAAGTTGCCTGTAATCTGGCTAAGAAACTCTTTACCTTTGTTGTGACCAATGAATTTACCTCTAAAACGTGAAGAAACTGAACAACTGGGTAGTCTGGGAGACAAGGCATGGGTCCAGATGGTTTTAAAAAGCTCTTTGCAATGTTTCTTTTGCTGTTTCCCCTGAAAATTGCAGGATGGCCCTGTCCAAATCTTAATTCCAACTTCATATAATGGTTGCTGATTTCACAAGAAAGACACAAAGTTTCGTATCTAGTACCTTTATCTAGCATGGGTAAGGAAGGATGGAAAGAAAACCTGCATATGAAAGCAGATGGCAATTATGATTAACATTTGAGCCACCATCATTATGTCAACCAATAAAGAAGAGGTAAATAAGTGAAGCCAGCGTAATTCCTCCTGTCATTCTAAGGTATTTAATGGAACGTTACCAGGAATGAATCTTGCCAATTAAGTGCTAAGATGAAAGAAATATTTGTTTTGTAATTTGCATTTCATGCCGCGTGAGAATTTGAATCAACTAATAAACATAAATATTGAGCAAAACTGTTTCATCATTTTGAGGTGAACCATGTCTGATAAATGTGGGCTGGTGGTAATGGGAGTCTTAGGTTCTTCAGGCAGTTTGAGGAAATGCATAAGAAGTCCCTCCCAAAAGCTGCCTTGTATTTAATTCTCTTGCCACCTTCTTCCCAGAGCCAGCTGTTTTCTAGATACCGAACTGTTCTTTTTGCATGAATTTAAGTTAGTCCTCTTTTGTCATTTATGAGGAGGCAAAGTTATATGCAGGTTCAAAGGGCTACACTGGTATTTTCCACAAGGGGTTGTATAGGAGCTGTCTGCTATCCACTAGTTCAAATCCCAGGGTTATAATCGGCTCAACAGATACCAAAACCCCAGCTGTAGCCCTACAAACTGCTCTGTACTCTTGCACCACAATGGCCTCAGCCACAGCTGTGGTTAACAGAGGAAATGTCCTCTTCATAGTTAATTACTTGGTCTTCTGGTTGTCTGAAGAAGAATGTGGCCTTCTATATTCCCATGTTTCCACTAAGCAATGATTAACCATCACTTAAAAATCATTTTTCTTACAGGGCTTGTACAAATTTGAGGAATTACATCCACAGCAGCAAGTAGATCTTGGTGGGGTGGCTACAATTAGGTGGGATGGATCTGGAACTAAATTGGTGTTGCAGAGGATCAAGACTGCTGTGACTTTCCCTGATCTCCATGAGATCTAAGCTTTTCTTCCTGTTCCAGGGGAAGTTGTGCTGTTTTACTCTTACACTTAGTCATGTTCCGTGTTGGCCAATTCATGTCCAGCACCAGCACCAATAGCTGCAAGGAGCTGACTGTCCTGACCTGAGGGCAGTGGCTCAGCCACCATCCTTTGTCACCACCTTACAGCCCAGATGCTTAGTTCCTTCCTTCAGGACAGCATAGCCAGATCTCTGTTAGCACCCATACTTAAGGGTTCCTTTTGTTACAGGAGCTTTTGTTATGGTAGTCTTTATCACATCAGATTTTCTTACAGATTTTCAGGTCCTGGCAGCAAGCAGAACATCCCTTTTGGCTGTTGTTTTAATGCTGGATACTACTGTGGAAGCTGTGGGTCTTACTGGAAGAGCTACTCAATTGACTAGAGACAACTAAATAAAACCAAATAAAAGGCAGATTTATAGCTGACTTTTTAGGTAATGAGTGCTGAGAAGTGCACTGTATGCACTGTTCAGTTAGAGAGAGCGGACCAGGGCATGTGCAGCAGCTCTTGCCTTTCTTTCTTTATATTCTGCCTTCAGTTACCAGTCAAATATTCACAGAATCATAGAATGGTTTGGGTTGGAAGGGACCTTAAATATCGTCATGTTCCAACCCCCCTGTGCTGGGCAGGGACACCTCCCACTAGACCAGGTTGGTCAAAGCCCCATCCAGCCTGGCCTTGAACACCTCCAGGGATGGGACAGCCACAGCTTCTCTGGGCAATATTCTCTGAACACTGTTACATTATGCTTAGCCATACTTCCTACTGTGGTAAAATATGTAGCCTAAGACCTTTTGGCAGCTGAACCACATAAAGAAAACTATCTTGCGAGATAAGCATCTGCTTGAATCAGGAGATGGTTACTTGCTTTACTGATAACCTAAAAAGATAGGCCGTGTATGGTGCAGTATTTTGGTTCAGGTTCAGGCTGCCTATGTAATATTTACACAAATAATGTTTATATTTAATATATACATAACTTAAACAGGTCCAAAGAAGTCCCAAACCCAGGAACTCAATCAGATATACTGTGAAACTATGCACATGGTCCTTATTGTGGTTTTTGAAGAACTTGCATCAGCACACAGATAGAATGTTGGAGAGCGAGACAATTGTGTGGATGTAGGCTGGTCTGTGCTAGGGAAACACAGAATCTGAAATTCATTTCATATCAGTTGCCAATCTTTGATTAAGAGCTGTGGTGGTGAAATTATTTGCACGACATTGGATGAGAAGTCTGCAGCGGAATAAGCAAGAGCTTAATTTTCAGAGTGTGAACAGCCACTTGTAGTTCAAAGAATTATCTCACAAGCTCATAAAGTGGGAGTCTAATAAAGTCATGTGTAGAGAAGGCTGCTGTTCATATATGACCAACATGGTGTGACCACGTTGATGCGATTCAGTGGTGAAACGCCTAGCATGGGCTCCTCGTGTGGACTTTCGCTATGTGGGCAGGGTTTGCACAATATTATTGCAGCTGTACGTACAATAGGCAGCCTTATCCAGAAAAGTTGGCAAATTCAGAATGGATGAGGACACAAAACCACAACATGCTTATTTTGAATGATGCAACAGAATTTTAATGAGAATGAAAAGAAGAAAAACACATTGCAATATCAAGAATGTATAGGCAAGATATCAGTCAAATGCATTTTGAAAGACACTGCTAAATGTCCCACTGCATTCAGTCACAAGTATGATAAAGTAGAAGATAACAAGGAGTTAGACCCATGAAGATATCAGGAGAGAATTCAAAGTTAGAAAAGAAGAGGTGCGGAGCATGCAGAAGGCACTGCACTGAACAGGATTTGTGAACGCTTTGACAGAGCTGTCACTCATCTGCTCATTGGTGAATCTACATTTTGTTTTTCACTTATACATTATTCAGTGGATTTTCCTGTTGTGTTTAGCAGATCCCATGGCTGTACCTGTTGGACCAGTAGGAGTAAGGGTTGCAATACCTAGAGCCATAGGGTCTACCATAACCGTAGACACCCCCATAACCCAGGGAGCCCCCATAGCCATACAGGCCCCCATAGCCCAGGGAGGAGCCGGAGCCCCCATAGCCCCACAGACCCCCGTAGCCCAGGGAGGAGCCATAGCCCCCATAGCCCCCAATGACGGGTGCTCCAGAGGAGCCCACAACAGAATCCTGGGGGAAGGAGCTGAGGATGGGACCGGGGAAGGTGACGACGACTGGAGGTGGCTGGATCACAGTGGTGGAGTCTGGGCACTGACGGACACACGGCTCGTTGCAGCTGTCAGCGAAGGGCTGGGGGCGGTAGACGCCACAGGCGGAGGTGGAGCACAGGTCGTAGCAAGCCATCTCACAGGGATGGAGGTAAGCTACAACACACGCTGACGGGTAAACAAAAGGCACAAATTAAGTGGGAAAAAGAGTTTGAAAGTTGGACATTGGACTAGAATAATGGCTTTATTTTTTCAGGTCTCAGTTGTCCTTCCTTCTCTTCAGTACTTTCTACTTGACATCGCTCCCTCTTGTAAATCACTGTTTCCCAGATTGCACTCTGAGCAGTCATCTCTTCTAATGGTCTTGTTCTTAGTTTCTCATACTTGGTTCCCTTTAAAAAGTAGTTCTTTGTTTTACCCTATTGTCAAGCATTGCAAAAATATTATCTAGTGCTTTACTTTGCAAATTACTTCCACTATACTTTGCGGCCACCCTTACAATGTCTGTGTCTAAAAGTTTGTTTCATGTTTGTTTTATGTTAGCAAAAACAAAGCAGTGTAACCTGACAACCAGCAAATCTCATGTAGTAAATTAATGGGTACCTGGAAGAACAGCTCTGATATATTGACTTGTAACGTGCTTCCAGAAGCAGTAGCTAAAATCATGTTGCCAGTATGCTGAACCTGCTGTAAACATGGATTAAATAAGGCATTCCCTGCCCTGAAGTGCTTGCAAACTAGCTTGAGAGTCACTGGGTGGGTGAAAAGATTATTTGATTTCCCAGATGGGAAACTGGTACACTCAGATAACTAGGGCTAGGTTTCTACTGCAGATGAGTACGCTGGGATGTGAGATCTTCAGAAAGATTTTCACCATAGGATCTGATCCAATCTAAAAGAAAACCCATGGAAGGACTAGGAATCAATACCGCTTGTGAACAATTTTTTTCCCCACTAGAACCAATAAAAAAATATATGAATAATAGTGATTAGAAGAAACTTCTGGACATCATCTAGTCCAACTCCCCACTCAAAGCAAGGAAAATGTAAAGAGTTAGGTTAGGATTTCCTAGTTTCATCTCTGTCATCCAATACTTCTTTAGACAATACTTCTACATTCTTTCTGGTTAAGTTTTTCCCATCAACATATACATAGATATGCATAGATACATACAGAAAACTTATATGCAAAATCCTTAAAAATTTCCTAGTGATTGAACAAGCCTTCTGTTCCTATTTTGGAAGCTGCTTTGATAGCTCAACTTTGTATTAACAGGAAACAATAATTTTTGAAAAACCTGGTCTTACCATTTCAAACCCAAATACATGGATGTCCAACACCAATTAAGAGAAACAAATTCATGGCAAAATAATCTAACATTATTAAGAATCTTGGAATACTTATGGATGATTCTGACCTTAATTAAAACCAGCAGAAAAGAGATACTCAAAGTTTAGGAAAGAGATCACGTAGAGTGATACTTACTCTGTTCACAGAGGTGAATAAAGCAAGCAAGGTGGAATGAAGAACCCTGAGCTGGGAGAGCTTTTATACAATTCCCTAGATCGTGGGGATCACCAAAGGTGCAATTTGTGTATGTGCATAATTGGGGCAAACCCAAAACTAATGTGACACATAGGTCCTCAAAGTTTTGCTGACTATTTGTTTATTTGTTGGTTCGAAGTCTCGTGAAATATGAGAGGTGCATTTCATCACAGAAGCCTCTTTCATCTCGAATGGTTACATGTCATATTCATTCCTGTTATCATTCCATTCACATCCTTGGCGTTAGAACAAGAATTATACTAACGCTCTTCCTCAGCTTCCCCATTATTAATGGCAAAACCCAGCTGTTCACTGCGTGGCTGTGGTCACCTGTTCTGCACAGATTTTTCCATTAAATCCAGGCTGTGAGATACCTGGATATAAAGTGGAGTTCATTAGAGCAACTTCGGGGTCGTCATTTTTATCTTTATCATTTGCACTCTCAGATACTTAACATGCACCCAAAGGAAGCCACAGAAAACATCCTCTGGTCCTTAAATGGTTGTCTCTTGTTTGGGTTTTGCTTCTGAACACAATGAATATAATGAACTGGGTACTTGGGGAAATATATCCTGCTTGCTTTGTTGTACATTCAGCCCTTCCTGTCTTTTCCTCATTTGCTGGCAAGTCCTTTGGATCATTTTAAGCAAAACACAGAGATAGAACATCCTTTTAAACTACTCAGATTTTTCTAACAGATCTCTCTCACTGTGTTTCAACCCAGTTTGGAGTTGAAAGGCAAACTAATACTCATCCTTTCTGTTCTAAATATCTCAAGACCCTTTCTTTGTGAGGCACGTGTCACCCCCGTTTTCCAGTCTTCTGCCTCCTGATACGAAACCTTCAGGAATCCGTCTTTAGATCCATCTTCAGATCCATCTTCAGCTCAGGCAATATTGAAGACTCCTGAGAAAGAAAATGAAATGGAAAGTGGCTGCTGGCAGCTTGCTAAAGCAATCTGGAGATACCCCACGATAGAGACAGAGAGATCATTTACATGGGTAAAGGCTGAACATTGATAGAATTGTAACATCTCAAGAAAATAACCAAATCCTTTGTTTCTGTGGTCTGATGTGCAACTGAAAATGATAAAGCTAGACTGATTATACAGCTTATAAAAGGCTGTATTTTATTTAAGAGTTTATATTCCGTTCTGTACTTCTACGTTGAAAAAAAATGAAGATGCATAAATCCCCAGTAGTCTGCCATGAACTGATTATACCAAGGACACAAATACCTTGACTTACATATTTTAATGTGATGTCATTCCATAATTGCTAGGCACCTAAATCCAGGTACATGCCTTTAATCTAATTGTAAGAATGCATTCCCAAACCATTAGTGGATAGTTTGCGGCATTTGACAAGACTTGCTCCCTGGAAGCTTGAAAATATTATTGTCCAAAAAACCTCATAACCACCTCAAAGGCTGAGAAACCCACCTCATAATTTAGAGATAATCTATGGCATTGAGTCTGCAGTATTTAAATAACACATCTGTAAACAAGGGAAGAACCAGCCTTTGTTTCGCATGGTGTGTTCCAAATTCATAATTGTTCCCTGTTTGCAGAAACTGCCAGCTCAGCCCTGTTCCAGACTTATGGCTTGCAGCAACAATAGTGTACCACAGGAGGTCATGAATTCCTGAGAATCAAAGTCAATAATTCAAAGCACTTCAGTTACTTTTCAATTTTTGCACCAGAGGATCCATTTGTACTGAAAAAGCTTGGGTTTCCTCAGGCCTGTTAAATATTCTCAATATACCATCTTTGTACTGACAACATCAAACCAGCAATACCTCGAAAAAGTCTGTTTGGGATCTCCAATCCCTTTGTAGCTTTAGTTAATTTCAGAAACTCATTCCTTGTTTATCTATTAAAAAACAAAAGCAAGCCCAAGGAAGATAAAGGCTTCCTCCCCGTCTCCTGTGTGAAACGGTAAGCTTAGACTGGATCCTAGGAAAAAGTTTTTCACAGAAAGTGTCATCAAGCACTGGCACAGGCTGCCTAGGGAAGTGGTAGAGTCACTATCCCTGGAGGTGTTTAAAAGACAGGGAGATGTGGTGCTGACGGACACAGTTTAGTGGTGGTTTTGGCAGTGTTAGGTTGATGGTTGGACTTGATGATCTTAAAGGTTCCTTCCAACCTAGACAATTCTATGATTCTATGATTCTGCAGACTTAGCCCTACGCATTTTTGTAAGAGAATACAACTCTTTGAGTGACTGATGGATGGAGAAAATGATTCAGTCCATATCTGCATAAAGAGTTCCCAGCACTCCAAAATGAAGGATTTCACTATTTTTTCTGCTGAAGGTTAAATTTCAACTTCCACATAAGCCCTATTTAGAGACTGAAGCATACCTTGTAGGTCCCTGGAGCTGCTGTTTCTCTTCTGAGATGAATCGTCCCCATTACAGCCCGTGTCAAATACTACTGGAAAACATCACTGACTCCCAAGGGTGCTGTGTCCCCCAGCTATAGGTGGGGAAGCTAAAACACGCAGAAACCACCCCCAACCTTTCTACATATCACATTCATAGTGTTAACTTCTGTCCTGGCAGGTTGTGATATGAATTATATGTACTTAAACAAAAATCCTGTCTATGACAGCAGTTTGTAATTCTGATAAACCCATGAGACACTCTCCAGGTGTTAAGTTAATACAAGAGGAGCTGGCTTCATAACTTCTGTTGTAAATTCAAGGAAGTGACTGGTATGATGCCAGGTGTTAATTTTCCCCAAGTCGTCACAAGATGAAAGAATTCACTATAATCTAAAGTAATGTTTAGGTCCTTACTACAAACAAATTTGAAAGGACTTATAAACTCCAATAACGAACACAGCAATTTCATCATCTCGATGGGTTACATGTGTTTGAAATTGGGGCGGGCAACCAATGTTGATCTTGTACCTCCAGCTGTTCAGATATAAAAGCTCTTCTCTCTCATAGCTCTTCCAAACACTTCCCTTGACAACTTGGTGACTTGGGTAAGTTTGATTCTTCTCTGTTGCTGCCAATGTATCTTTTTATTGCTCATTTCAACTTCAGTTGATGTCCACCATCCATGCTGTTGAGTGTATATCTGCACTGTCTTGGGACAGAGATTCTAATGCTGGCTCCGGGGTGGCAGATACACCTATTTGGTGTGTGGGACCCTCTGGAGTTCTCAGTGTCAGAAACACTGGACTCTGGAGCAAGTGGATGATGCTCTTAGTCATCTGGGTTAGTTTTAGGTAGTCCGGCAAGGAGCAAGGGGTTGGACTCAGTGATCCTTATGGGTCCCTTCCAACTTGAGATATTCTATGATTCTTACTTCAATGCATTTAACCTATTCCAAAACTTGCATATGTGGTTCAACATTTAATAAGGGTGTTGCCACTGCAGCCATTCATGCAATCTGAGGTGAATGAGCAGTGCATCTGAGAAAGTTGTGTGTGTTGTCCCAGTACAGCAAATCTTTTGGCTGTCCTTTACCTTCTTGCTTTCACATTCTTCCTCAGAACCCTGCTAAGGACTTGCAGGACATAGTGAATGGAAAAGAGTAAAATTACCCTTGGAGAAAATAATTTAAGTTTAGAAGAGAAAATAAGGGCTAAATTCTTTGGTTTAACAAGGATTACTTGTTTTTCCTGGGAATAATAATTTGAAAAGAGTTTTTTGAAAGACATTAGGGACTAAAAAGCTATTTATATTGAAATTGTCCAGGCTGCATACATATGGTGGCTGCATAGGTGGGAACTGGGATAATAACACTACCGTCTGTCCTTTATTGTGTTTTGAAATGGCTTTCTGATCAATCCGGGCAATGACAATCCTATAATCTGTTGTTCCTACAACTCTCAGCAAAATTGGGATGAGTGGGAAGAAGAAGCTACTGTAATTAAGTTATATATAAACTACATCTCATGTAAACCTGCTGAACCAAAATCCAAGTTTTCCTAATGACTCATCAAATGCCCTTGGACAAAGTCACTCTGTTCTCTTTGCTTTTGCTTCTCAGTTTTCAGTTTAATGTGTAGAAATATAGCTAAGTTCTTTGCAGGATATTCATGAGAGACAACACTTTCAGAGTTAGGCAAAACATCTCCCATATGCTTCTGTATGCGTAGACATCTTTTAGAGAATTTTCAAAACTCTGCTTTCTGAAAAATGAGGGTTATGATTGCAAAGTGGGAAAACAATTTATTTACTCAAAATCCTGTACTCATTATTTTAATGTAAACTCTTGAATTTCGAAGTCTTCGTCTTCTACTTATTCTAATCATCAGCATGTGTTGCAGCTTACCTCCATCCCTGTGAGATGGCTTGCTACGACCTGTGCTCCACCTCCGCCTGTGGCGTCTACCGCCCCCAGCCCCTCGCTGACAGCTGCAACGAGCCGTGTGTCCGTCAGTGCCCAGACTCTACCACTGTGATCCAGCCACCTCCAGTCGTCGTCACCTTCCCTGGTCCCATCCTCAGCTCCTTCCCCCAGGATTCTGTTGTGGGCTCCTCTGGAGCACCCGTCATTGGGGGCTATGGGGGCTATGGCTCCTCCCTGGGCTACGGGGGTCTGTGGGGCTATGGGGGCTCCGGCTCCTCCCTGGGCTATGGGGGCCTGTATGGCTATGGGGGCTCCCTGGGTTATGGGGGTGTCTACGGCTATGGTAGACACTATGGCTCTAGGTATTGCAACCCTTACTCCTACTGGTCCAACAGGTATAGCCGTGGGAGCTGCGGGCCCTGCTAAACACAGCAGAAATATCCCCTGAGTAAGGAATAACTGGCAACTATGAGATACAATCTCGATCCACAGCAGTGGTTCCCAAGGAGATGTTGTGAAGTCCTGTTCGCTGCCACCCCACTGCAGTGGAGCTGGAAGCATGCTACATGTCCTTAAATGCTTCATCCTTTAGTCATGGTCTTTTTGGGTTTTTTTCCATCTGTGTATCTAATGGGAGGGATAAAACAAGTAATTTATATTCTTATAAAATGGCACTTCACTGTCCCACTGAAGAGCAACAGTTATGGAAGGAATTGCCTGCACTCTCATGCATAGTCTTGATATTCTACAATGCTTTTCTGTGAATGTCTGTTTCTCATTAAAGTGATTTTACTCTGCATCAAACAAATCAACTTTTGGTTTTAATTTCTTCTGCTGTGGATATACAACTGTCCTCTCTGTAGATGGGGAAAACTCTCATCCTTATATAGGATGAGGCTCAGACTCATCTGAGTGCAGTGAAGCCTCACCTTGAGTACTGTGTTCCATTTTGGGTGCTGCAGTATAAGAAGGACATTGAGGTGCTGGAGAGGGTCCAGAGAAGGGCAATGAAGTTGGTGAATGGTCTTGAAGTCTTATGAGGAGCAGCTGAGGGACCTGGGGTTGTTTAGGCTGAAGAAAAGGAGGCTGAGGGGAGACCTTATTGCTCCCTACAACTACGTGAAAGTTGGTTGGAGAGAGGTTTGGCATTGGTCTCTTCTCACAAGTTATAACCAATAGGACAAGAGGAAATGGCCTCAAATTGCGCCAGGGGAGGTTTAGGTTAGACATTAGGAAAAACTTCTACACTGAAAGGGTTATCAAAGACTGGACCAGGCTGACCAGGGAAGTGGTTGAATCGCCATTGTTGGATGTGTTAAAAAGCTATCTAGATATAGGGCTCAGGGATGTGGTTTACAAGTGGGTCTGGTAGAGTTAGATAACGGTTGAACTTGATGATCTTTAAGGTCTTTTCCAGCCATAATGAGGCTATGATTCAAAAACAGAGCTGAAACGGGCCAGCTGTCAGACACCCTTTGTTGCCCTCAGTACACACATTTGGGAGCAGGAATCCTTCCTCCCCAGCTGGCCTGGATTACAATAATAACATGTTTAGAAAGAAACCACACAAAACCTTCATTCCATAATGAGCCATTTGAACAACTTTGCTGATCATGGCAGGAGCAGAACTGGTGGCTCAGCTGAGGCTGGATCCAAAGCAGATTACAGGTAAGAGTGGCAGATGAGCCCCTCAGGTGGGAGAGATGGTCCTGAGTCAGAAGGGATTTAGGTAGGTGGGGAAAGAGTGATGAAGGGTATTGGCGTGGAGCTGCTGAGAGGGAGAGGGTTGGAGGAGCTGCAACAAGGAAAAGAGCTCCTCAGAAGTGGGTAGGTTATCTCTATCTAATGGAGCTTCTAGATGAGGAATATCATGGGAGAGGCTGAAAGTCAGAGCTGCTGAAAATGGGTATTTGTTTTGTGAGGACTTCACATGCAGGAGGAGTTGGGGGAAACACAACAGTGTTGAGGATCTGTGTCCAGGGTTAGGACTTTTTCTACCTTTTAAGCTTTCCAGGCACCATAACTCTGTTCCATCTGTTTCAGCCACTCTTGCTGGCATACCTGAATCAGTCTTTGGGGCAGCTGGACGGAGTAGCTGGTTTTCTGTCAAAAAAACATCCAACACCTCAGATTTCATGATTATACAGGAAGACCATTACCTATGCTTCAGATATATACGTTCCGGTGTACAGTCCAGAAAATTCTCTGTCTTTATGGATTTGACAGAAAATTAGTTCAACTTTCTGCAGAGACTATTAATGAAGACAGAGTTTAAGTATTTGACTGAGAACCTAAAGTTCAAGGAGATGAATTAAAGACTGTCCTGGAAGAAATTCTTACTGAAGTCTAATGTTTTTAGGAAGGAGTTTAAAATTAGTAACTTATTGTTCTGTTTCCCTACTGCTGCTAATCTATAACCAGCAGATGTGCAAGCAAGAAGCCAAATTCTTCAAAAATGTCAAGAATCTTTATCTGAAAAATGGGAAGGGCAGGACAGTAGCTCCTTCTGCACCGAGGGCTTCACACTGCTTTTGTCCATTTGAAATCTCTGATTTTTTGGGTAGGACATTCACTTACATAGTTTAGACTGCTACTGACAGCTGCATAGCTTAGACTTCTCCAAAGACAGATATCAAGGATAAAAACATGATAAAACAACACAAGAACATGGCAACTTTGATGCAATAAACTTTTAATGATAGTGAAGAAAGGAACACATTTTCAGAGTCTCCAAGAATCATGAAACTGTTCTCCAGTCAGGGATACATTCACATATGGTTGATCTTTTTTTTTCTTTTTTCCTGAGTCTTAGCTGTTGATTTGAACAAACAGGAACCGTTTTGAGCGAGTTTGTTACATGTTTACCCAAGGCAATATGGAAATATGACAGGAGAAACATCAAGGCAGAAACTGAAAGTAGAAGTGAGAAATTCAAAAGCAGCTGGAGGGGTACAGCTCTGTGGTCTTGGAAGAGAAACGCAGAGGCTCAGACCTCTTTAGCTGTGAAACCATCACATCTCATTTGTCGGTTATACCTCTCTGGAGGTATTTCAGTAGGATTTAGCAGGGCCCGCAGCTCCCACGGCGGTACCTGCTGTAGCGGTAGGAGTAAGGGCTGCAAGAGCNCCCCCATAGCCCCCCAGACCTCCATAGCCCAGGGAGGAGCCATAGCCCCCAGACCCCCCAAGGATGGGTGCTCCAGAGGAGCCCACAACTGAACCCTGGGGGAATGAGCTGAGGATGGGGCCGGGGAAGGTTACGACGACTGGAGGTGGCTGGATCACAGTGGTGGAGTCTGGGCACTGACGGACACATGGTTCATTCCCGCTGTCAGCAAGGGGCTGGGGGCGGTAGACGCCACAGGCAGAGGTGGAGCACAGGTCATAGCAAGCCATCTCGCAGGGATGGAAGTCAGTCTGTAGAACATGGTCATTTAGGTTAACAATAAGTAAACATTAAATATTAGGTTATGATGAAGCAGTCCAAGAGGGTACCAGTACTAAATCTGAGACGTAAATGTATTTTCTATTACTATTCTTCCTAGCACTGTAACCTGGAGGCTAGTTTTGATTTAATATGACAAAGTCATGTCCTGTTCAATTGTATCTGTGGTATTTCCAGATGAGCTAACTTTGGTAGTATTACATTACTATTAGCTGATGTTTTCTACTTAATAAGTTTGATCTTTCCTGTTATAAACTCAGCAGACCTTTGCTAAATGCAGCCATATCCAACCACATATATGAACTATTCTTTATCTCCTACAATAGTCAAGGAATTCTTTAAAGCACTAAAATGTTACAAGTTTGAGATTCAAAACTGCTTGATATACCCCTCTTCTGGAGCCTATCCTTACAGAACCTGGTAACAAATGTGAAGACAAACATGATTTCCAGCAGCAAATAGTCTACAGATCGCTGGCAGCAACTAAAGAAGACTTGGTCCTAAGTTCAAGTCACGGGTTCTTGACAGTAAGTTCAGTTTAGCAAAGTTTGAGAGGAATCTGACTTACCCAATTCACGAAGGCGAGTGAGGCAAGAGAAGTGGATAGAAAGACCTAATGCAGCGAGCTTTTATACAGCTCTGTCGATTGCCTGGAGGACATTAGGCATCCTATGCGTGAGTTCATAATTAGGTACCAACCCCAAATTGTAGGACACGTAGTTTCTCAAAGTGCTGAAATTGTTTTTGCTTATTGCTTGTGCGTTGCAGGCACTTCAAACCCACACATAGCGTGACATGCACACTGCACCACAAACCTCTTTATTATCTCCTGGCTTTACATGTGGAATTATTTTTTATTATTCCATTGCTCCCTTTAGCATTAGGGGAGGAAGTAAGCTGACTTGATTTATTTAAGAGTCCTGCATAATTACGATGACAGGAGGACAGTCATTTCTTTTGTCCAGTTACAGGTCTTTTAGTGTGATCCACAGTATACCTGGAGACAAAATGGAATTTCTTTTAGGATCTCAAAATGAAGGCTAGAGACAAAAAATAAGGGTAAAATCATTCTTTCTGCAGGCTTAGCACTTCTACCTCCAGCTACTCAATGCAAGGCAAACAAAATAACCAGGAGCATCTTTTAATGGCTTTTGGTCGGTTCTCTACTAGTTGTCTTTCAGTCCCAGGAACAGAGAAATATTTCAGCTGGCAGCCACAAGTCTATGGAAACTGATTTTTCTGAGTTCTTTCATGATCTTTGCTTTTCTTTGTATTTTATTGTGTTTCTGTTCCTATACTTATGTGTTAGAGAGATGTATCTAGGACCATAGGACTAAGAGAAGCAAGTAAACCAGGTGACAAGACATGGCTACTGAAAGGGATTCTAGCCCTGACAAAATGAAGACAGATCGCATCGTACCCTGGTTTTGGAGTTTGGTGGTTTGGCTATTTTTGGCTAATAGTTCCGTTAACATAAGTAGATTTCTGTTTCTGGAACAATGTGCACTTTAATGAAAAGTAAGATAGATTTTATTTTTAAAGTCAAAGAAAGGAAGGTCCAAAAAGTGTTATAAATCATAAACTCATTACAGGAAAAACCCAAGTGCCCTTAACTTCCCTATTTTAATGTGATAATCTCTCATAATAGTGGGGTGTATGCATCCAGACATACTTTTTATATAATTATGACACAAGTATGTACAAGCTAGTAATGAGCGTTCATGAGGTATTGGAAAATCCCTTGGAATGTTCTTGTAAAACTTTGAGATGGCTTTTTTTTCAGTATTGTAGCACAGCAAATCTCCATATGTATCTCTCCAGATTTGGAAATAATACGTGGTCTGAAGATAACTACGTTGATGATTATGATAACAATAATAATGATATAGTATTACAATAATGGCATCAACAAAGAAAGAAACCTCAGCAAAAGCCAGCATTTGCTTTTCCCAGTGGATTCCCACCTCATAATTGCTCTCTACTGAGAGATGCCATCAATGATGGCGTTAGCTGCAAGATCAGTTGTAGTCCAGAATCAAGGACTCCTGAGAAGCAAGCTAGAAATGAAAGGAAACTTCAGGAAAATGTACTCTCTCAAACTTGTGGATCAAACTGAGCTGAAAGGTGGAGCATCTCTGACTGCTTCTGATTTCAGATAATCCCTGGGAATCTGTCCACTTTTTGATGTCAGCTTTAAGCTGTAGTTTGAGGGTCAGTTAAAACCTAAGGCTGTTTTGGACATCTGCCTCTGTGTGTTCGGGAATGCTCACAATATACTTTGATTCAGAGAGTACTGAGATTCCTCTGTGGATTCTGATATGAATTGTATCACATCTCAGAAATAAACCTAAGCACACAAAAAATATTGCCCACCCTCCTGAGGATTTAACAATAGACTGTATTTTATCTTTAAGAAGAGAGAAAACTCATTTAAGGGACTTTGAAAGAAACACCTCACAGCAGGTTATTTCTGACGAATGTCTGGGCATTGTCGTCACATAAGGCAGTAAAAGGAGAATATCTGCGTATAAGCAGCTTACTACGTGATGCAACTCCAAAGAGAATAGAAAACTGATATTAATTTCATGAATCATGTTTTAGGATGAAAGATGCATTAATTTCACCCATCACTCTTTTAGATGAAAGAATCTTGCATGATGTAATGCATGTGTTGTGTTACATGATAATTGAAATCAAGTAATAAACGAAAACAGAGCACATAACAATTTCATCACTTTGTGGAGCTATCAATACAAAAAATGTGCCATGTCAACTAATTGGATCCACATTCTCAAAACCAGCTTCTCATCCCTCGGGCAGTGTGAACTGTATAAAAGCTCTCTCCACTCAGGGTTCTTCCAACCTCTTCTCTTCACTCGTTCTTCACAGCAAATTGGGTAAGTCTGAATCTGCTCTTTACGACTGTTGGAATAAGTCTTTGCTATACAGTTTAATCTAGGGTGGCCTCTTCCATTAAGAACTAGTGGATACGACGTTAAGTGAAAAGATAAAGCCTACAAAAATGATTATAAGAGTTAGGGACAGCTCTTCTCTGCATTCAGGGTTGGTATTTAATTTCAAAGCAAATGGAAAGATTCTTTATATGGCAGAAAATTAATGTCATTATTAGTTCACTTCCACCAGCTGAAGAAATGATGTGACTAGTTCAATATGCGTTCCTGTTCTTTGTTTATACAGGTAACTGGAAATTATTTGAAAGAGTTTAAATCTTTATGGTTCACAGGGAAAAGCTGATCTTAGAAGCAGACCTTCCATTCTCTCTAGTTTATTCTATTACAGATCACTCAAGGTGCTTTTACATGAATTCAAGATAAATGGGCACAAATACTACCAGTGACCAGGCACTGGCTTAGATAGAGGAGGGGAGAGAGAGGAATTGAGAGCTGTTGAAAAATGTCTGTAAGAATTTTATTTCAGTAAGAGTAAGAGGGGTTTTGGAGGGAATTTAAGAAGCTAACAGGTGAAGCGCTGGGTTTTTCATGTTAATGGGGGTGAGTTGTTTAGTGTGAAATTCTTTCAAAAGAGTTCGGGGCCCAGAATCAAAACAGTGTAGTGTTAAGCTAGTCATAAACATCTCAGTGCCCTGATTCAATGTTTGGAAATTGGGGACAACAATCTTTGCAATTCCCTTGTAATGGTCTCATCAAACAAGTTACTGAGCAAATCTGAATAGACAATGACTTGTAATCCCTGTTCTCACAAGGCTCAGCACAAAGGAGATCAGTGGGAATGAAGAGTTAGAATCATGAAATCATGCATAACAACATGCTCCATTCCTGGAGTCCCAGTCCTTGCTGATCCACTGACTCACCAAAGCATCTGAGCAAATAATTCTGCTATTCTGCTTCAATTTTCATTTCTAATAGAGATGAGTAAATTGGTGTACTTCAAAGCACTACTGTCTGAGGAAAGGCAGTGAATTCTATAGCACTTTTATGTATGTAAATAATGTATTGTACTTGGTAAAATAAACTCTTGTAGCTTACCTCCATCCCTGTGAGATGGCTTGCTACGACCTGTGCTCCACCTCCGCCTGTGGCGTCTACCGCCCCCAGCCCCTCGCTGACAGCTGCAACGAGCCGTGTGTCCGTCAGTGCCCGGACTCCACCACTGTGATCCAGCCACCTCCAGTTGTTGTCACCTTCCCCGGCCCCATCCTCAGCTCCTTCCCCCAGGGTTCAGTTGTGGGCTCCTCTGGAGCACCCGTCCTTGGGGGGTCTGGGGGTTATGGGGGCTCCCTTGGCTATGGGGGTTATGGCTCCCTGGGCTATGGGGGTCTGGGGGGCTATGGGGGCTCCTCCCTGGGCTATGGGGGTCTGTATGGCTAGGGGGGGAGCTCCCTGGGTTACAGGGGTCTGTATGGCTATGGTAGATCTTATGGTTCTGGCTCTTGCAGCCCTTACTCCTACCGCTACAGCAGGTACCGCCGTGGGAGCTGCGGACCCTGCTAAATCCTACTGAAATATCCCTTGACTAAAAAATGACTGGGAAAAGCATGATACAGTCTTGATCCTCAACTGAGCTCCTGATTAAAGGGCAGAGCATTGAAGACTTCCACTTAATACAGTGGAGTCGGAATAGCTCCATAAATTACACTTCTCATTTCTTTCTTCATTTGCTTCATCTCTTCTTCGTGCCCCTGCCAGTAGTCAAATGTGCAACTCCACCATCGTCCCAGAGGACACTTGCTTCTCCTTGAAACTGCCACCTTCTGGGAGAAGTCTGAAGGAACAGCCCTCTGGAAGCTGGGGGGGGACGGGACAACCTGCCTGCCTCTGCCTTCTCTGTCTGTCTCCACTGCAATAAAACAAGCCTGCATCCCACACTTGTGTCTCCCTTTGTCCTCTCATGCCCAGCGTGGGCTGCAGGGCTCCCTCGCCCTGCATGTGGTCCCCGACAGTTGGGCCAGGGCCATCTCTCAGCCCCAGCAGAGCCAGGCCCAGCTGCCTTTGGGGAGAGCCCCCAGCCCTGGCCATGCACAGTCCTGCTAAGAAACCTATCTGCCCAGTCTTTCATTGCTATGAGCTGAAATTATCGTCCCCCCAACACTAATTATTCTAGGTGTCAGACCTCCAGTACTTAGTCCAATGTTTTTTCACTAGTTAATTTTATGCTGGAATACCTTTTAATTTTACAACTTCCCCGATGATGTACTAGAAATCATCAAACTGTGTTCAAAGACAAAGTAAAAAAACATGGCCTGAAGTTCTGTCAAACCATATTCTGAAAAGGAACAACTGGAGGAAAGTAGATAATGGGGAAACAATTTTTAAGATAGGTATCTGATAGGCAAAGATCAAGAACTACCTCTTCTTTTTTTGTTAGTCACTGCTGTGATAACAGTTGCCTCAGGGAAGTTTTGGCTGAGTTCTGTAAGTCAGCTGGGTGAAGTGGAAAGAGTAGGAACTAATGTGTTACAGAGGATTTACCTATTACTTTGCTGAGACTCTTGCAAAGAAAAGCTCTGCGCGTGAAGGTACAATTTCTTGGTCTCAACCCTCTGCCAGTGTCATGCAATAACAAGTCTGATTTTAATGGGCAATTTAAATACCCCCTTGCTCCGTCCCCCAACTGCATATGTCAGGTGGCTGTGTGCTACAAGTACTAATGAGTTGAAATGAAAATTAGTCTACAGTACTCATGAATCTCACTTTCATTTTAAGAAAATACTATTTTATTTTTATGCATTAACAAATACTTACTGAGAGTATCTTGACCCAAAAATCCATTCACTGAAAGGCTGTCCTCTCTCTGCCCTCTTCATCCCCCCTGTTCCAGTATTGCCTGCCCTCATGGCCCTGGGTTTTTGGGGAAAGCTCTGGGAAGGGACTGGATCTTGCAGAGCCCAGCTCCTGCCCCACGAGAGCCTGGGCCTTGGGAAGAGCCCTGGCAGCTGTGGTGGAGAAGAAAGGCTCCTGCCTTTCGGGCACAAAGAAATGGCTCTGTGTCCCTGCTGCTGCTCTCCATCCTCACACAGCTTGAGGCAAGGACACTGATGAATTCCCAGGAGCTCAGCAACCAACCTTCTGGCTTGTGCCATGCCAGCCCTGTACCTCCTTGGCTCAGGTACCCCTCCTGTGCTGAGCAAAACCCTCTGTCCTCCCAACTGGTTTGGCCAAGGGAGGTTTCTGGGACTGCAACACAGATGCCTGATTCCCTCTCCGTTTCTCTTCTGCTCGACACCGGGATCCTTAATCTCACACACAGCCTCTGAGAGGTGTTTCGGTGCAAATCATACATGATCGCAGCTGAACACCTGAGCTCTGACTGCCAACTTTTCCACTGAGTGTCCTAACAAGGCAGTGCCAGGCAGGTACCAGCCAGCACCCAGTTAGGTGCGTATTGTGTCAGAGAGTAAGCACCTAGCCCAAGATAACAAGATTGGTGAGAGCTATTAGCACCCAGCTAACATGATTACGTAGCTTCTATCTGGGCTGGCTGCCTGTTCAGGGTGAGCTCACATCTGATTGCAAAATAGTGCTTAGAGATACCCCTTCTGTCAGTGTCTAATGTTATACGGGAGTTATAGGAATGGAGGGAATTTACAACATTGGTCACTCAAGGATCTGTCTCAGAAAACCTCTAATTATTTGTTTGCATTATTGGCATTGGCACATAATTTGGGAGCACTCTCTTTTATGTGCTGATAACATAAAGCTGAGTGGCATTAAAAAGGAAGGAATCAGACTGGAAATCAGACTGGAAAATCAGACTGGAAAAACAAGATGGCTTAACTGATGGGAGTAACAGTAACAGTACAGTCTTCAGTAATACAGGGCAAAGCCATGCTGACTACAGAGAAAAGATCTCGTGTAACACAGGCTATAATCAGAAAGAATTGACGGAAGAGGAAAAATTCTCTGAGTAGCACCAAATAGGTGATGGTAAGGTGCTGGGAGACTGCATACCCATGACTGAATCCATCGTAAATACAGAATACCAGAAAATAGTGGTAATATCAGCAGAACCAGTAAAACCAAAGGGAAGAACACACCCAATTTCGCTTTTACTGCCAACGCCTTACTACTTCTACAAAAGACAAGGTGAATCCAAGAAATTTAAATGGCACTAATCTCAAGTTAATTAATCTCCCACATACCACAATAAGTGGTAAAATAATATTCTGGGATGGGTCATCATGAATAAAACTAAGAAAAAGATGATCTGTGTTTGCTTTTGATCACAGGGACTTACAAAATCCCTGAATGTGATTCAGGAGCAGTTTTGTAGAAGTGCAAAGTTTTGGCAAGTAAGAAGGCGGCATCACTTTCAGTTCTAGAAGAGCATGAACAGTAGCTAAGACACAACGCGCTAATATATGAATATTATGGCCCAAATATATATCGGTACACATACTTATATTTCAGCATGCACACATTTAATGAACATGCATCTGTATTCAAATCAGCCGCTCTCCATTCATTGCTAAAGATATATAGTTCAATCATTCCTCTCCCCACTGAGGGAAAAGAAGATTTTCCCTGAGCTTAACACCGCATATATGGACCCGGAGAAGGAGAAACCAGGAATCACATCTTTGCTCCAAGGTATGGAAAGATATATGATATGCCCTGGTAAAATACGGAGAGACTAGCATTGGCCATTACAGGGCTACCAAGTAGCAAACATATGACAAGGACACAGAGACACATAACTTGCATGCAGGAAAGCTTTATTGTGCCCAGAGGGGCAGGAGAGATTGCCAGAGAGATGGTGGGACAGACTCGGAGAGGCTGCATGGCCCGTGTTGGGGAAGGCAGAGGGCTCTTCTCCACAGCACTGCTTCTGGCTACACATGCCCACTTAGGGCACCATCCCGGATCCCGAGGACTCAGCCCATGATCCCCGCAGAGACTTTGGGGTGCAGGTGCTGCCCCGTGCACCAGCTGTGAGGAGAGGGCAGGGGAGGAGAGCAGAGGGCAGGAGAAGAGGGCAGGGAAGGGCCACAGGTGTGCGGCAGTGCCAGCTGGCCAAGCCTTGGCTGGGGCTGGGGCTGGGGCTGGGGTTGCTCAGCACTGCTCAGTGCCGCGTGCCCGCCAGCTCAGCCCTGCGTGGGTGGTGGTGGCGTTGGGGTCGGGGCAGGGGGCAGCACCTGGGGCTGGGCTGTCTCTAGCAGGGCCCACAGGTGTCCCAGAGCTTCTTGGTGTAGCGGGGCAGGACGCAAGGGCTGCAGGCGGGAGCAGCGTAGGGTCTGCCAAAGGTGCAGAGGCCCCCCGAGCCCTGCGTGGCCCCGGCCCCGTAGAGGCCCCCCAGCCCCAGGGAGCCCCCAAAGGCGGGTGCTCCGGAGGAGCCCACCACGGCTTGCTGGGGGAAGGAGCTGAGGATGGGGCCGGGGAAGGTCACCACCACGGGGGGCGGCTGGATGAAGGCCGTGGAGTCGGGGCACTGCCGGGCGCACAGCTCGTTGCAGCTCTCAGCGATGGGCTGGGGGACAGCGACGCTGGTCTTGGGTGGGCACAGGTCGTAGCAAGACATCTTGGTGCGAGAGAGCTGAGCCTGAAAAACGCGGCGGCAAGGAGAGGTGTCATGAGCGAGGAGGAGCTGCCGCGGCTGAGCAGTGCCCTGTTGCCAGGGCCGCCCTGGAGCTGGAGGAGCCAGAGTCTCCGCCTTGCCCACACTGCACGCCAGTTGTTCTTTGCCCAGCCAGCCCTACTCAGCACCCTGCTCTGAACAGCCCTCGCCTTGCCCTCTCTGTGTGCACAGAGGGCACACAAGGCCTCTGCCAGAGCCTGTGCAGGGCTGGGCTCTGGGTGCTGCGGTCACGGGGCTCGTTCCTCCTCACGCCGCAGCTCAACCCACCCTGGCCGGCCAAGGCTGCTGCCAGCACGCCTGCTGCCGCCACAGCTCCCCTGGACAGGGAGGCTCCGCGCCAGCCCCTGCCACAGCAGGAACAGACCCACCGGCACCCACCTACCCTTTTCCTGAGCAGAGCGAGGCAGGAGCAGTGGATGCCAGTGCTCGGTGAGGGCAGCGCTTTTATGCGGGGCCAGAGAGGGTGGGGAGGAGCTGGCCACGCTGGGGACACGTGGCCCGTGGCAGCCGAGCCCCTGCCTCCTCCCTGGGTGGCGTGGGGCTGTTTTTCTGACACCGTTTCCTCAGCAGCCCCAACACGCTCTATCAGCCCCTGCAATTACCCTGCTGGGACGCTTGCCAGCTGCCACCTCATGGGCCAAACGAGCCCCACTCTCTTCTCATCAGCCTCGCTGCGTAAGAGGGCACGCAGCGTGACAAAGGCTGAGTGCCAGTGCCCGGAATGCCAACACTCTTGCCCAAGGGCTTGGTCCTGGGGTGGCCCCATGCCTTCATTGCAGAGCCACCAGGAAGGCCAGGGTCGTGGCGCTGGCCAAGAAGGCAGCCTTGCAAAGGGCTCCTGCCTACCAGCGCCCGCATGACGTACGTTGGGTGGCTGTTATCTGCAGAGGCGCGAGGTTACGAAATGCCAAATCAAAGGCACTCATTCCGGACACTGCCTGCTCAGCACGATGCATCACTCGCCAGTCCAACGCAGTGGGCCTCCATGCGCCTGCAGGTGTTGGCCATCGACCGCCACACGCCTGGGGGAGAACCACTGCTGGTGCTCTTCCCCGAGGTGCATGGTGGAAGGAGCACTCAGCCCAACAGGGCACGGGTACCTGCCAGCCCTGCCCCAGCCCCACCAGACTCCTCGCACGGGAACCCAATGTCAAGGAGCCAGTGCTGGGCAGGGGTTGCTCCTGGGGTGCTGAGGACACAGGAGCTGTGTCTGGTGGCACGACTGCAGCAGCCCCGGCCTGGGCTGGCCCTTTCTGGTGCTAGCGGCTCTTCCCCATCAGAGCCGGACTGAGGACATGGGCCAGAGGTGTCTCCCCAGGGCCAAGCACAAGGCTGGCAGCTAGGAGCTGCAGGAGCACAGACATCCTGGCGTGCGCACTGAAGCCAGGGAGATGGCTGCTGTCATTGAGCCCAGCAAGCAGGAAGGTGAGGAAGGGCTGGGGAGCGGCATGTGCTGCTGCGGCGAGGG
>VZSZ01008513.1:1953-20728 GCA_013398815.1 Ibidorhyncha struthersii
CTATCTGCTAGCCAGTTCTCAATCCACCCCACTGTCCATCCATCTAGCCCACACTTCCTAAGCTTGCCAGTGAGGATGATGTGGGAGACAGTGTCGAAAGATCTCTACTGCTTCTAATTTTGATTTAATGAATTTGTTACTTTGCTTACATCTCTTCTACTAATTTTACATTTATTTATGGAGAGCTTGTGGTTTGTCTCCTACTACTTAAAAAGCTACTTTTATATCCTTACACTTCAAGTAGATTCTCCATCACATTTTAGCTGAGAAACATCTCAAAAAATGCAGTGTATTTTTGATGGTGCACAGCAGCCTTAAAACACTCAGAGTAAGACTAAAACACTCTTTCTCTTTTGTTCTTGCTTTCAGGATATGTTGAACATTAGTTGTGAAGTTTGTTTACCATAATTACATAGCCATGGGCAGACGCCAATTTGTTTCTTTTGGGGAAAGGAGTGGTATTTTTAGAATATGATTTCTCCTTTTCACCACTGCTCAATAACCGTCTTGCCAAATAAGGATTCCAACCTTATGCTTCCCTTCTACCTGCATCCTCTGCGCGGTCTCAGTTCTTCCTGGGTTCTTGCAATTGCTATGGATCAGGTGTAAGAGTTGCTGCCTTATATTGGGACAAATTATTACCATTTATTCACTGGTGGTAAGTTGCCCCTATACTAGACAGCAGCTCTTTTCACTTTAGCTGCTGAGGTTTCAGCCATGAAGAAACAGTATTGAGTAGAAGGATTTTTAGCAGTCTTGGGACAGATTTCCTGGAAAGCTGTTACCTTGGAGAAATATGATTCTTATGTTTTGGTAACGCTTTTGCCATTGCTTGTAAGTTTGTACTAGGTCTACAAGTTGATACACTCTGGGATTGTTCTAGTTATAGATGTTTGGTTTGGTGTGACTGCAGGAGGAAGCTTCCTCTGTTGTTCCTATGGGAATATGTCTGTAAGAAATATATCTAGTAACTCCTAAATACGTCACTCATTTTTGTGAAGGTGCTTACTGTATTTATGCAAAAGCTTGGCATTTGTGCATTTTAGTACATATACTGTAACTTCAGATCACATTATGTCAAGAAAATAGTGTGATTGTAGCATGTACTTGATCTAATTAGAATAGGAACGTATAGTGCTAGCTGATGCTGTACATAGCAAGCATCCCTCTAGAGATCTTACTGTAGATGCTAGCACATGCTAAAATCTGCATGAAAGCATCTTTGCTGTTTTTGAATTGGGGCATGGGGATACATGTTACAGTCACACTACACTTTCTGTATAGGCACATGTTGTTGTCTTCCATAAATTGCGTTGAGTAGAATTGTACTTGCAAATTTTGATAGAAGATTAGTGGTCTCTTCTGTCCTTTTTTTAGACATGAAATCTCTACAGTACTATGTTTCATCAAAGGTTTTCAGATGCTTCTTTTTTAACAGTAAGGCTTTGGATGGATATGACATGTTCTTTCTGAGGTTGGGAACTAGTAGTGTGGTGGAAATGTTTATTCCAGAGGAGAGGCAGAGGTTTTTTTTGGGAGGTTCTTTCTAAAAATTATACTATTACACTTGCCTAAGGCAATGCTAAGGTCTTTTTTTTTTTTTAATGCTGAGGTCCTTTTATAATGTTTGGTACAGGTGGTAAATGGAGATTGGAGTTCTTTGGAAATTATAGTACTTTCTGTAATAAATTCTTAATTCTAAAAAAACTGTTAAAATATTTAGCTTCCACCAAAGTCTCTCAAAGTAGGAGGCAGTCTTCATTCCAGAGGTGGAACTAACACAGGGTTTTGCAGAAGTGCCGCCTTCTTTGAAAAGCAGCGTATCTTTCTGGAACCTGATTGTCATGCTTTTGCTTTCTGGAAAAGGAATTCTTAGTGTAAAAATCACTAATGCAAAATCTGGCAGATTTGACCTAATGTCTATCAGATATGTATAAGGAGAGATTTTATAATATACACCTTTTGCCTCCATATCTGAGTGCTTTTCAGAGCTCTATTTTTATAGTTCTATCCTTTTGACTATTTGGATCTTGGATTAAGTGGATTATATGGTCTTTTCATCATGATAGAAAGGTGTTAAATTTGAAAAAGTTGGTTTTGTCTTTGTCCTCTGTGTGGAAGGACAAGAGTCAATCTCCTTTTCCTACTTTTTCCATCAAGGAAGTCTTTCTGTATTGATTAATTTTGCAAGTAATTTGTCTGTATCCGTTAAAGGAATAATTGGAGATTTTGGAGATCAAGGCAGTCAGCACTGAAAATTACATTCTAAAACATCTGGTATGCTTAATAGCCTTAGAACAAACAAATAAGTCCATGGAACATGACAAGCCTCAGGTTTTCAGTTCTTATTGCCTCCCTCACAGTGGTATCTTATACCCTCATCAGATACAAGTTGTCAATCATTACTAGATTATATCTTCTCTTTTGAGAGGATGTGTAATATCACAGATAGAGCCAAGGCTTAGTTTATCAAGGCTCAGATTATTTGAGTTGGAAAAAAAGTGATTCAGAAGTGTTAATACAGAAAGGGATTATCTTTTTCCACAACAGTCAACAAGTGAACCATCCTCTGCTTATGTACATCAGGATACGTTTCTAAAGAAATTAGAAATAATGAAGCTTCATGCACACTTTCTCTAATCACTGTCAGTAGTCACATATCCTGTACTACTTGGTGCTCTTGAATACTTTCAAAACAAGCAGAGGTCCATATTCTGAACCTATTTTGTTCACTTAACTGGAGCTGTGCTTAGTTCACATTCTGAAGTTGAGTACTCCAAGAAAGTACAGGAAATCCTGTGGAGTTTTAGAAAATTACGTCCCAGGATTTTCTGTTCTTCTCAGGAATCTTTTTTTTTCCGTGGGGGGAGGGGGATTGGTGTTGAGGGAGAAATTTCATTTTGCTAACCTCATTTCTTTGCATTAACTGGTGCTTTGCCATTGTTCGGATACAAGTGGATTATTTTTGTTTGTGGTCAAGTAGTTCAAAGCTAGTCAGTCATTTTCAGTCTAAACCTTTCCCAGAACATTACATTAAGTTCTTTTTGTTCGTTAAGATTTAGACCTGCTACTGAATTAATTTTCAGGTTCAAGGTTTCTACCTCAAGATCTTTTATGCATTTCTAAAAACCCCAAATACTGTAAATCAAAAATATTTAAGATATTAATGTTAAAAGGAGCTCTGAGTCTTCTAGGAAGGGGAAAAGGGAAGATAGCCTTGAAAATTACTTGAAAAAACAGAAAGCAACCCATCTTTTTTTCAGAGACTCGTTTTAAAATTGCTTTAGTTTTCTATTTTATTCAGATTTGCTAAATTGTAATTTGAGCTCTTCCATACATAGTATTGTGTGTTCATTGTTAGATTTTAGGCTACTTCAAAGATACTTTTATATAATGCAGCTGTTTTAACAGATTAAGTAGTTCTACTTTTACTTGTAAAAGGCACTGTTCTCTGGAGTTTGTGAGAAGAGTAATGAAATCATTAATCACTAACTGTTTCATTAGGAGGCTAATTTTTTTTTATATACTTAAAAGCATTAGAAGCATTTTTTAAATGTGACAAACCTACTCGTTTCTGTGGGGTTTTTTTCCCCTATATATTTTACCTCTGAGGATCCATTTTACCCACTTTGGAATCTTACTGTAGATTCTTTGAATTAGGAAGAAGTGAAGCTATAACAACTTTATTTCCAGTAATTGGATCAGTTAGGGGGCATTTGGATGCATGCTGTGGGCCCTTCTTTTTCTAGTTCATTCAAAGCCCATTGCAGCAGACACACACATCCCAAGAGTGTGAATCTGCCGGAGCAAAACTCAAAACTACAGTTATAGGTAAGTAAACTTTTTCTCTTACCTTTTAAGTTCTTATCTAGCTCCTCTCCCTTTCTCCCCATTACCCATCTCCCCCCAAAAGTCCCCCAAAGAGGAGACTAACAGAAGAACACTATTAATAATTAATAGTTTGTTTACATCTAATTTTATGTAGCCAAGGAATGAAATGACAGAATGTGTAATTATAACCAGTATATTACCATTCATTTCCAAAAATATGTTATAGGGGTTTTATTTAATTAAAAATGGAGATACAAGTGTAGTCATTTGAATACTAATCTTGCAGAAGATTACACTCACTAATACCAGAAGATGAAATGAGACAGTATAAAATATAAATGATTGTGTCTCTATGTAGTAGGACAGTGTGAGAATCAGGTATCATGTATTTTGTGTATACAAACTTTCATTAGGTCTGCATTTTGTAGTGTTATGTAATGGATGAAACTGACACCTCATATAGCTTTCCCAAGAAAAAGCAGGTTTGCAAAGTCCAGTTCATATAGATGAGACTTTTGTTTTGTGTTTAGATGTGTTTTAAGAAAAGTAAGGGGAAGAAATTCCTCTTCTGCCCAGAGAAATTGCAATGAAGTGTTGCAGTGTTTCCATCTATCTAGGAAAAATTACTTTCTTTTATTTTTTTTTAAAGAATGAAATACTGATTGAGTGAAAAACACATTTAAAAAAAAAATAGAGGCATATTTTTTTGATGGTGTTTACTTTCTTTTGGTGCTCTTGTGTAACATGAAAGCAAATTCCCACATTTATCCCAGGTTGTGCTTTACGTAGGGTAGAACAGAAACCTGCACTTGTAAGCAGGTGTAGAAAATAACTAAACCCCAGAAGTTTGGTAAGAAATGTATTTTATTTTTATCTGTAGTATAAACTAAGATTAGAAAATGAAATATAATTTGCGTGTAGCATATGCCCTTGATTGTACCTGTTAAATGGATGGGAGGATTTATAGTATTACTTACCTACTAATTACTTTATTTTGTTCTGGGACAGTCACTTCTCTATAATGGATTTAAATCTTGATAAAGAAACGGCATGTATAATTAATAAAGCTTATTAAACAGTTTAAACCCAGCATTTCTATAGTTCATAGTCACTAAGTTCACTCCAGCATCAACCTAAAATGACATAGACTTTTTTCATTATTATCCCGTATAAATGTTACTTAATTTAGTTAATTGAAGATATTTTTGAATGCAAGGTATGATGTCAGAATGAAATCAACATCTGGAAGGGAGATTAAAAGTGTTCACCAATAAATTTCCAAGCAATTTGCTTATTTCTCAAGTATGTTGTTTCTAGAAATTAATTTGAAACTAATTGGATATGTTAATCTGTAAGTGACACATAAAATAAGTAGTTTTCACTAAGTCTACTGTTAGTGTGTTGCATTTTTCTTGTGAAATTAGGTGCTGCACTGTGTATTTCAAAAGTAATTGCACTTCAGGTTTTGCTCAGATTTTTTAACAATTGAGTTTAAAAAACTATAATTCTTCACAAAGCAATCACATGGATAAAACCCAGAATTTGTGTCAGAAAAATCTATCTCATAAATAAATTGAAATCATATTGTTTGGAAAAGCAATATTAAATTCAGGGAGGTTAAATTACAGCTTCCAGTCTCAACAAGTGGAGATACTTGATTACAGTTTGCTGTAGTTCAATTCTTGTTATTTTCTAGTGTAAAATTTCTTTTGTATTACTGTACTTGACAGGGAATAATGAGTTAACAAATATCCTTAAGTAGAAAAATTCATAAGATCATATTTCATTCTCCAGTTATGCTGATTACTTTATTGTCATATTTAAGAAAACAAACAGAACTTTACCAAAATGAACATTCTGAATTCTGCTACACCCTAAGGCATGTCAGAGAGTCCTGTAGTCTTTTGGGGTTTTGTGTTTTTTTGGTGGTTTGGTGTTTTTTTTTCCTGAATGGGTTTGGACATCCCTCCTGATGGGTTTTCTTTTTTGCATAGTGACCAGAAGTTTGATAAAGTCTCTTGAGTGATTGCTAAAAATTAGCAGCTATTTCTGTTCAGATTCTCAGAAATCCCTTCCTCTGAACTGTGGCAGCTGGAAGCTCTCTGGTCTCCTCTTTGGAGCCTTTGGAATTATGTTCTGTTCTATAAAACTTCCTATACTAGGATCATGACCATACTTTCTTAGTTTCTTCTGTAAGGGAGCAAGCAGTGAGACTAAAATTTCTGACTTACGTTTGCCGAGTCTCTCTTTCAAGAGGAGGAGCTGGTGCTGTGGGAATCGCTTCTACTGATAGGAAGGGGTCTCTTTGGTTGTTTAATTCTTTGCTTATTGGAATATGGTTTTGGTGGGGGTCAGGTAAGAGCAAACTCTCATGGCCAGTAATGCTGAACGTTCATGAAAGAGTAGAAAGATAAGAATGGATATTAGCCCTCACTCCATTCATAGGCCATCCATCAGTACCATTAAAGTAATTTAAAATCTTCCTTGTATCCAGATTATATTGACTGGTTTAGATTCTTGTGGTCTGCACAACACTGTTGGGTGGGTGGGACAGGGTGCTTGGACAGCTTTGAAGAGATCTGTGAAAAATAACTAGGAAAAGAAAACGGTTGTCAGTAAACATAGATTTGTTATTTAGGTGTATGTTTATGTGTTATTTGTCGAAAATTCCTAGTCTTGACTGTTAGCTTAAATAAGATAAGCTTGTAATTGGCCTCTGGCTGACTTTGATTTTCAAAAATGCAAGGTTTGACAGTAAGTAATAACTGCTTAGGACTGGTATATTTGGTATAAATTTATTCATTACTGATTTAAACAATGCAAATACGTGGAATTTCAAATGAGTGGAGGTATATCCCAATAATCTCTGAAGAGTGTTAGAGCTTTAAAATATTAAACTCTTAATTGTTTTGCTTTAAAAAAAAAAGTTTGTACTGGAGTCATCAAAATGGTTCATCCAGAATTCAGCGTTAGAGGATCAATCTTCTTTGTGGTTCTGAAGAGGAGTAAATTCACATTTAACCTTCTTGGATATGAAGTCTCCAACTGCAACTCTTACAAGGTGTAAATGGGGAAGTGGTAATTTATCTGTTCTGTCTTCAAGATCATTCAGAAATCTCTGGATTTTAAAGTCTACCAAACAGTATTAATAGAGCAGAGCATTATCATTCTCCTAAAACAAAGCTCAGCAACCATGCATGTGGTTCTTATTTAGACTTGTTACCTTTTCACAGGTATTTACAAAAGGCCCGTTTCATTTTGCTAGGACAAGCAGTTCTAGAAGATTTTAGGCTATCATTCTATTATACTCATTTGTTGAAAGAGTTTAATCTGGGACTTAATCTGGGACAATCATCGGGTTTGCAAGAAAGCAGTAACATCGGAGACTTCAGCACTAGTCGTGTTCTGGCTGCTGCTCTGGAAAGATTTCATATTAAATGGAAGAATGGAGATACTTCTTTAATACAGCTCCTCTCATCCAGCTGCTGTCCCTAATACTTGCTCAGCTTCCAAGTATATCCGTTTTCAGGATGGATATTCTTCAAATCACAATTGACTTGCAGTTTCAGCAGAAATGTATTCGAAGGTATCTGTGGTTATTCCAGTGCAATGTGTTTTTGCACAAAGGTTCTGCAGTAATTAATTAATTTCTAAATCTGAAAGTACTCATTGTTTTGACATGCAGATATTTCCAAAGATGAAGGCCACAACCTGTCTCCAGGAATACTGTTCATAACAGGAGAGGTGAGACATAACTGCTTGGAAATCCAGCTAACCTTTTTTTCCATTTAAAACTTGTGGTTCCTGTAATATTTTGTTTCTTTCATCACAGTGACCCATTTAATTTGACAGAACATCTCTGATATTTTTTAGAATAAGGTATCTTATGATCTTCCTTGGAGTACCAAGTGCAACAAGTGTTGCAATGTAAAGAGAACATCCATGCAGATTTGCCAAGCCAAAAGAATCCATACATAGGAGAATAACTGGGATCACACTGTACTCTGAACTGTCATAAATTTGTTCAAGGAATTGAACAACATGTAGATACATTTTGGATGTATCTACATTCTTGGGGGGGAGGAGTGAATAATGTTTCTAAAGAGAAAAGAACCTGAAAACAAGAAACACTGATACCTGATCTCTAATATAGTCAGAAAGCTCTTCTGTGGCTTACTACATATTCCTTTTATTACAAAAACTGTTACAAAGAGTGAAGCAAAAAGATCCTGATCACGCTTTATTGGTGTCAAGAGCTTGTGAGCCTACCTGTTCAGAACTGTGGCAAGCTTTGAACCTAGGTCTGCAGGATTCGAAAGAAAAATATTAGTCTGATATTTTGGCAAAGTCCTAGATCCTGATAATAAAAAGAAAATCTACTCTCTATGGAATGAAGTGGACGAAGCTTGGATACTGATGCCTTGAAGGATATGAAGTATATTTGAACGGATATTGTAGAAGTTCCTAAGTTCATCTGTTCGTTAAGACCCTAAGGGGTCTTGGGACTCATGCCTTAACAAGGCAGGTTTATGCAAACTTGCGTATATTTGATTGTGAAAGAGAAGACCTGAAGACATCTGTTTTCAGAGGTTAATTACTCTCTCCTCACTTCTCTGATACTCTATTGATTATTCTCATATAGTTCAAAGTGAGTTCAAGATTTGATAAAGCACTCAAAGCCCAATGGTGTTTTACACCTTTCATATTTCTGCAGCTATGATGATGACCTAAAAACTTTTTGTGCTCATTCAGTGGAGTTTTTCCATTATGCTCGATGAAGATAGTGGTATTATGTACTCATCCTACCTTTCATGCCCTAGTTCAACCTGATATTTTCATATACTTGGGCCAGCTTTTTCATCCTAGATCCAGAAATCTCATAGAGGCAAAACAGTAATGATCAAGTCTAGTTCTGAGGATCGCCATCAAGATGCACTAGAAATATGAAGAAAACTGTGAGTAATCTAACTCTGTCTGCAATCACCTTGCCATTTAGGAACAGAAAACTTTGAAGGCATCCCTTTCTTCACAGATAAGATGTCAACAGGTTGTAGTTATAACTTACTAAAACATCAGTACTCAGTTGTCAAGAGAAATGAAGAAGGTACATCAGAAGAGTTCTGTATTTAGAGGGAATATGCCAAGTTCTGATGGTGATCATCTATTTATATGTTCTCAACTTACAATTTGACATTTTGGATTATGATGAAGAGCAGCATTTTGAGCCTGATCAGTTTTGGAAGCTCATAGAATCATAGAATGGTTTGTGTTGGAAGGGACCTTAATAATCACATAGTTCCAACCCCCCTGCCATGGGCAGGGACACCTCCCACTAGATCAGGTTGCTCCAAGCCCCGTCCAACCTGGCCTTGAACACCTCCAGGGATGGGGCAGCCACAACTTCTCTGGGCAACCTGTTCTAGTGTCTCACCACTCTCACAGTAAAGAATTTCTTCCTAATATCTAATCTAAATCTACCCTCTTTCAGTTTAAAACCATTACCCCTCGTCCGATCACTACAGGCCCTGACAGAGAGTCCCTCCCCATCTTTCTTGTAGGCCCCCTTTAGGCACTGGAAGGCCGCAATAAGGTCTCCCCGGAGCCTTCTCTTCTCCAGGCTGAACAACCCCAAATCTCTCAGCCTGTCCTCATAGGAGAGGTGCTCCAGCCCTCTGACCATCTTTGTGGCCCTCCTCTGAACCTGCTCCAACAGGTCCATGTCCTTCTTATGTTGGGGACCCCAGAGCTGGATGCAGTTCAAGAGAGAAAATTAGTCCTACCTGAATTGTTTAGGTTGTTTAATCTTGGAGCCCTCAGCATGAGGGCTCTGAAAGGTGAGTGTTGGTTCATCCAGCTACAGCAGTTTAAGGCATCACAGCTCCCGGCCATTTGCCTTGCTCCTATAGGAGGGGTAGCAGAAGGAAACATTTGTTTGGCTCTTAGCTGACTTGTTCAATCTGGTAGGTTATTGCAAACCATCTTCACTAGTGCCTTAAGCTGATGCAATAGGCAATGAAATGCACTTGTGGATATATGAATGTGTGTTCCCTTCTGCTACAGGTGGTAACCTCAGTTAAAGGAACAGGGCAGATAACTGGTAAGAGTAATGTCTTAAAGGCTACTGTTAGATCCACCATCAGAGCTTTACAAGACTTTTTCAGTATGGCTGACATTGATGGGTTAAAATGAAAAAACTGACTGACTTTTTCCTAAGAACACAATTTTCTCAATTTGTGTTTCAAAATTTGAAGAGTTTTAATTGAGTAATAAGGTAGTGATATGTGTGTGTATGTATGTATATTAATGTATACATTAAAAAAAAAAAACAAATTTCAAATCTATCAGTCTGTAAGCTTCTTCTTCATGGCCATTCCTAAGACCTGCCATGAAGCTCAGTGAGGTCAAAGTCACAGGGAGAAAAAGAATTTTTGTCACTGCATGACGGTTTCCAAAAAATTCATTTGTTTTAATAAGTAGTATAGGAAAATTAATCTATATAAGCTCTCATATAAATCCAACAGTTGTTGTTGTACAGAAAAAGCAAAAATCAACATACTAAAAAGCTGCACCTTCAATTTGGCAAATTAATTTTGCTTCACGTGTCCACCATAAAGTTGGCAGGTGTTCCTACAGTTTTTTGTTGAATTTTTCAAAGTTCCTTATTTGCAGTTGACCAGTTTCTGCATGGAGTTTATTGTCTCTGTCTTTACTGTCCTCCAGCCGTTAAATGTTGCACATAATTTTTGAGTTTTAGGAAGTTAGAGATATACAAATAGATTTGAGAATGAAAATGATGGAAAAAAAACCACAAACCTGTTCACTTCACTGGAAATGACCATGTTACTTCTTGTTACTGTGTTCTAATGTTAATTTTGGAGATGATCCTTCAAAGTTTTAATTCTTCTGAATAAGAATCTTCTATAAGTATAGAAGAAATTAGAAGTCATATATTATAATTCTGGTTTACAACTTGAGAGGTTGGGTTTTTTTTCTTTAATTCCCTCTTCCTTGATTGCATCCTCCTTACCCTTCCCCTGCTCCCAAAAAGAGAGCTGGCTCATTGCATCTGGTGATAAGGCACCACAAATCTAGGCACAAAATAAGTCATTCTTCTTATATTGCATTTGTGGTCTAGATGTTTTGACAATACATCTCCAACAGAATTTCCAACCAGTGTTTGGTCATTACTTAGACTTAAAATCATATTCCCTGATTACAGAGAAAATCATTGCTTTTTTTGACAAATTAAAAAATAATAGTTGAGAAATGAGAATTATAAGCCTTAGTGCAGGTAGGGTTTTTGAGTTTCATGGCAGAAATTAATTTTAATTTAGAGTACCATGTTGGTAATATAAATAGGTTGTATTTTAAATGAATAGGACATACTCTTTTTGATATTTCCATGTGCTTCTCGTTTCTTTGTATTGCACCAAATTACAGGGAGTGTGGTTGGCTCACTTTTGATTTTTCTGTATTCTACTCTTAATGTTTTGGGTTTATTTTTAGTGTAAACTGAAAGGATTGATGCAGTGTCAAGTTCTTGACACTACATAAAATTAGCACTGATCTTTTAATTTCATCCATGAAAAGTGTTATGATTGCAAAGGGTAAATACTCAAGCTTTTAATTAATTGTGTAGTGCCCCCCCACCTAATATATATGTGTTATGGTATAGACTCCAACTCTTGATATATTCCTTGTTTCAAAGAGAAGCATGGAGTGTTAGAGTTATTTTAATCATTTCTGTTCATTGTTCCTGTGTTCCCTGGCTACAATATGTGTTAAGTCCAACTGATGCACTGAACCAAGTAGGGAGAACCTCTGTCTTAATCATTGCAGATCCTTGCTAAGTTCATGTATAATGAAGCAGGCTTGAATCTGCAGAAGAAAATCTTTTATAGTAGTATTCCTCAAAACTTGCTTCAAGTGTAAAGTGATTAATTTTTTGTTTGTTCATTATGTATTGCAGCTGCTTTATTAGATGGTTCTCTTGGGAATTTTACAGGGACTTTGATTTCATATGTTTTGAGGGTGTTTTTTTAATTATTAACTGACACATGTAGTAGACTGGTGACGAATGATAGTCTGAATACATTAAAAAGTATTAGAGAAGTTCTATTCTTGCTTTTAAATTCAGTGGGTTTTATTGTGTGTGCACATACATGCTGAGGAGGATTAATTGGTGAGGGTGGAATGGACATTTTGCATGGACATTTACCTGTTTTTATATATAGCACTTGTGATTTTTCTCTTTTAATTTGCAGATAAGCCTCTGAAGAAGCGGAAACAAGAAAACAAACCACAGGAGGCTGGAGGTGCTACAGGAGGAAATAGAGCAGCTTCTCAGGAGACAGGTTCTGCAGGAAATGGGGCGAGGCCAGCGTTGATGGTTAGTATTGATCTGCAGCAAGCAGGAAGAGCGGACTCTCAGGCAACAGTCACTCAGGATTTGGACACTCTCAAAAAACCTGAAGAAATTAAGCAGTATAATGACGGGTTTGTGTGTGTTCCCCAAGAAGACACTGTTGGAGTTCTTAAATTCAAACCTGAAAACCATCCCGAGATTTTTAGGAAGACATCAGACTTTGATGGTCAAAAGACAGATATCCAGCAAAGTGAAAACAGACAAATGGAATTTCAACAAAATGTGAGCAGGCGGTTGGAAAGTAAACACAATGAGAACAAACAGGTAGAAGCTAAACATGAAAGCAAGCATGAAAGCAGACAAATGGAAGTGAAACACAATGAGAACAGACAGACAGAATCAAAACAAAACCAGAGCAGGCAACTGGAGATGAAACAAAATGAGGGAAAACAAAATAATGGCAAACAGGAAATAAGGCAGAGGACCGAAATGCCAAAACAGAAGAGCGAAGGCAGGCCTGAAATGCCAAAACATAGACATGATAACAGGAGGGTCTCCAGTAAAACATTGTCAGATAAGAAAATTGAAATATCTAGGCATAAACTAGAGGTGAAATCTGATCCTTCAAAGACAAAATCTGAAAGTAGATCTGATCCAGCAAAACAAAGGCCTGATGGGCATTCAATTTCTGATACACCGAGGCGTGACCATGATAGCCTTAAACAAAGATCTGAGGACAGGGAAGAGTCAGAGAGATACAGAGGAGATCCATCCAAGATTAGAAGGCCTGAATATTTGAGATCCTCAAACAAAAATGAACATGATTCTAAGCATGATATTAAATCTGATGGTTCAAAAATTGAGAAATTTGAAAGGAAACATAGACATGAGTCTGGTGAATCAAGGGAAAGGTTTTCTTCTGGGGATCAGAAATCAAGACCTGACAGCCCTCGCATTAAACAGGAAAGTAAAGGAGATTCTAGTAAATCAAGACCTGATAAACCTGGTTTAAAATCACCCAACATCAAGGATGAACGAAGGACAGATGGTAATAAGAGTAAAGTAGATAGTAATAAAGCATATGCTGACAATAAGGCAGAGTTTCCTAGTTATTTGTTGGGGGCAAGATCTGGCGCATTGAAACATTTTGTCATTCCAAAAATCAAGCGTGATAAAGATGGCAGTGTCACTCAGGAGTCAAGGAAAACTGAATTTAAAGGTGAACAGAAGGACAAAGTAGAGAAGATTGGGCTAGTTGAAGATCTAAATAAAGGAGCTAAGCCTGTAGTTGTCCTTCAAAAGCTTTCATTGGATGATGTGCAGAAATTTATTAAGGATAGAGAAGATAAATCAAGGGGCTCTTGTTTTAAACCTAACAAGAACAAGTCATCCAAATCTAATAAAGGTAAGGGTTTTTTTTAATGTTAATTGCATTATATTTTGTACACTCCTGTTCTTTTAGATTTGCTACTCCTGTGGTTAGAAATTAAACACAAACGTTTGATAGTTAGTTTATATGCTTGCCTATATGGTGTTTTTGGGGAACAAAGTGAAACTTGTCTATGGGATTGTCATTATTGGAAATCTTGCTACAGTGTAACTGAAATGATTCATTTACTCCAATGCAAATGCCTAATGTGGGAACACTTAAATAGTCTTAAACTGTACTTCAGATACATTAGTTTAATCTGGTAATTTATCTAGTTAAACATGACTGCTATATGAATGATTTAAACTGGTTTAAGTGTGTCTGTATAAGGGACTGGTACTACTGTAATTAAATCAGTGTAGCTGGAGTGGTCGGAAATACTATGTATACAAGCCCTAAGATTCTTTTATATTTTTAATTGGAAATGAAATGTGATTTTTCCAAGGGATGTTTTGACATGATGAAATAAGAAGGCAGTTACAAAGTCCCATCTGCCTCTTTTACACTATAAATGCAGCTCTGTTGGGAAGCCTCCATGCTTTAGGCTGTGTGACAATAAGCTTACAAAAAGGTTCTGTCTAGTAGTATTCAGATATTGTCGTCTCTATGGTCCGGTGTATGGAGAAGGAGGAAAGGAACTGGTAAACAATGGGCTGGCATTTCAAATTAATAATATGAACAGGAAATTATTCAGAATAGTTTCTGGGTTTGATATTTGATTGATTGTATCTTCTGCAGTTTTAACACTTTTATACAATTGCTTTTCTTCTTGGTGCTATAATTTTGGCTTCTTTGGTTTCAGACTGAAGTAGATCATTTCACATTGTGAAATCAATGTTACTAACTGGTTAGGGTTCCTTTCTTTTTTAATGTTTAGCATTTAAAGCATTTAAATTTCTTACATAGTTATGTTTATAGAGCTGTCATGTCTCAAAAATAGACAAATAAAGTGGCAAGGGAGAGGATTTCAACTGTATACAGGATTATTTATGAATGGAGTTCCAGGTATATCATTGCTCAAGATCAGGTATATCATTGTTCAAGATTAAAATGTTTTCTTACAAAGTTGATCTAATAAGAAATGATGTAGAAATCATCTTTGTGAATGTATAACTATTTTATGTGCATGTGTACAGAGTTAATATCTGTATAATTAATTTATTGTGCTGCGTCTGTTCTCTATCTACTAACCTGATTGTACTGGCTCTTAAAGACTTAATAATTCGGGATGGGTATTACTTATTTGTAAAATATTAGCCACCGCCTTAAATATTTTCTCTTAATTCTAGAAATATGAACATTTCCTCTCTCTCTTTTTGAGGTTCAGAACAGGCAAAATTTTCATTTCTAACAATAATAGGTATCTAGAGTTGGACATAAAATTATGGCATCTTTGCTGTCATCTTAGTCTAAAGATTTCAGATGAAACTTATGTTCTTGATAGGGAATACTGAAAACTTTCTGATGGAATTCAGCTCTTGTCTCAAAAAGACTGAATTCACACAGATCTATGCACAGAAAATCAGTAATTTTTGCAGCCCTCAGCTATATATAGTGCATGTATGCTTTCTAAAATGTTTCTGAAGTAGACTTTTTTGTAGTCTGTATTGTATGTGGTTATTTATATAATATATTTTAGTAATGTGTAAAGGTTTTAATGACTCATCCAATTGGCATGACTATAGTAGCTATGTCACACATGACCAATGCATTCATTTTAAAGTCAGGTTTATAACTTTTCTGCAATGTTTTGGTGTATTTTGTGTTTTCTGAAGTTATGTATTTCTTACATATTCAGTGAAATATGACAGTGAAGTCCAAAAGCAGTCCCCTGACACTGATTCATAAAAGTGAGGTTCTTTGTGCAGCACTGCATTTATTTCACTTGCTGATCTTGCTCCATTTTACTCTGAATACTGCTATATTTTTTTGTGAAGTATCTTGCATAACTAGACTTCTCTAGCCTTCTTTTATCGATTTTTATAAAGACGAGAAGTCAGTGAATAGCAATAAGGAATAAAATAAATTGTGGTTATAGTTGCTGCAGCAATTGTATAGCTTGAGGAAATCATTGATACCAATATAATGTGAATTCTCATGCTTCTTGGGCATCTTTGGAGAGTGCGTGTTGGGTATATTCCTTGCTCTCTGTCTGGATCCTTCAGGGTGCTCTTTGGAAATCTCTTCACTCTGTCAAAAAATGTTTCTTGATTCTAAGAGTATTTTGTGCTATTGTAACATACTTTTTGAATCTGTGCTGCTTAGCCGTGGGCAATGATGACCTCTACTACATCATGGAATTATTCATTTGCTGTGTCCAGATTCTTCTCTGACCCACCAACCTGGCTGGGTCCCATTTCTCAAGACCAGAGATAAGGACTGGAATATAACCAGGGAACCTGAACCTCTCCTTTTGTTTAGCCCAAGGCTGAGCACCTTCCCTTTGTGCCAGTATTGGTGTAGATGAGGAAAAATGATTTTGAAAGATGTGTTCAAGCAGGTTCTAGGGAATTATATAGGACATACTTCTTCCTAACACTACTTCTCTCCCTCCTGCCGAATCTCAGCAAAGAATCTTGCAGGCGCAGTCCCTTGGGCAGTGGTGAGGGGATCTCAGTCTCCTGCCCTCTTTCAGGTCTGTGTGTGAGCTGAGCTCAGGAGTTATCCCTTCATGGATGTAGTGAAAAGGTGAGGGTAGCTGTATACCCTTCCACAAACTTTAAGGCAGAGAATGCGAGAGGAAAGAGGAAAGTCACTGAAGTAAATGGATGACTACTCAGATTATTTTTATCAGTATTCATCCTGATGGTGTGTTTTTCAGCTGATGATATGGTATTGAGATAAAAGTGGAACTTCGGTCTTATGAGCAGATGTACTTTCCTCATACCTTAAATTCCTCTTTGAGAAAAGGATTGTGATTTCCCTGTGTTTCCCCTTCTGTTCTTAAAACTCTCCAGGGCACAGAATTATTTGGAGGAGTGGGATGCTGGTGGGTAAGGTACTCTGATCACCAAGGACTCAGATATAAGGAACATACTGGAGCATTTTATGGGAGAGCACAGTGGGAAAGGATATAATTAAATTTGCACACTAAGGGATAGCTGAAAATTTTCAGCTTTAACCAGTAAGCTGTTCATCAATCACAGGTAGTCATGTGGCCCTTTGCACTCTAGTGCCTGAGTGCTATACGGTAACAGTACTTAAAAAAGTACGTTTAAAAGGGTGTTTATTTTCCAAGCATCTTTATAAAGTAAAGAAGTACTTTTATCCCCTCTTTGTTTCTTTTAGTTCTTAATCTAAAATAGAACCTTATCTGCACGAGTGGTTGTAGTAGAATTAAGCTGTGAGTCTGTGCTGTTGTAGTTACAATGACATGGCTATCCAACAACAAGAAAGAAGGCACTCTTGTTACAAAGTAAGAGTTTCTTTTATTTGATTTAGCAGATTTTGAAGGTTGTTTGAGCTAATCTAGAAAGAAACTGCTTTTCTTCCTGTATATATATCTGACACAGGAGGTTTTATCAGTGTATTTATAGCGGTGACCCAAAATGACTTGAGAAAGTTAGACAGTAAGCTGGTGATACATAACTATTATATTTGGTCAAGAATTGTTTGGTGAGAAACAAGTATCTTGATGGTCAGTGGATATTCAGTAACAGCTGAAGATTCTAGATTATCTTCTCTAAGAAACCTTTTGATAATGTCAATCAAACAAAAACAAGCATATGTTCTTCCTCCAGCAAGCACCTAGTAAGTTATGGACAGCATTGCATAGCTTTGGAAAAGCACTGAAGAAGTGTTTGTTCATGTATGCAGTTCTTCAAGATGAATTGTTGATGAATTGTTCTTGCAGCTACTCTGTGACTCACCCTTCAGTTTCACTAATGTGGAGTTTATCAGCATTGTGATTCCTTACAGTGGAACAAAGATTTGGTTACAATGGCACTTTTCTTGTGGGTTCTTTTTGTTTGTTTTAATTGTTGCGGGAGCTTTGAGAGTATGCATAAGTGATGTCTGAAGAACACTGATGCCTATAGTCCATTTCAGGCATACTGTATATGCTGATCACACACATTGCGAAAAATTGAATTATTCTGTTGATGAGGACAGTTTTTTCAGAAAGCTTGGTTTACCGGGGCAATCTTATTACTTGTGGAGTAACTTTTAGTTACTTGTGGAGTAACTTTTAGTTTTTACTTTTTACTAAAGTTACTTTCTCCTTTGCTATTTAAAAAGCCATGCAAACTAAGAGTCGAATGTAACTGATTAAAGTGGAAGCAGGAAAGTAGGTACCAGGTCTTAGCAAACTTATCAAACAAATTGAAAAACTGAAGGCGATCATACATGTTTTTGTAGATGCTTTCAAATGTTTTTATGTTCTGTATTCTTTTAAATATTTTTGAAAAGTATCCTGTAAACTGAGAAGGCATTAGTTTGGGTTTTATAACCTAATGTTTGTTGCCATGTGACTGTATTCTTACGGTGAACTGGATTCTCTTAAGTATTTCTTTACTACCCTGAACAAATAAATAGTACATTTATTATAAAATATGGAGCTATAAAAAAAGGAATTTAGTAAGATGTTTCTGGTGAAGATTGGGTTGCCCTGACTCAACATAACATAAGTAATAAAGTAAAATAAATATTAACAAGCTCTTGACTGGAGTCCCACTGTATATAATATCCCTGAATTTCTTAAGAAAGGATGGGGAGTCCTTTTCCATGTATATCAGAATTGTTCATACATGTGCAGTCATGCTTAACTCCTTTGGTACTGCATGAGTAAAATTCTTTTTAGATTTGGTTATTTACAATCCTCAGCAACTAAAGAAACTGGGCATGCAGCAGACCTGTTCCAGGGAACATTGTGACAGAAACAAAAACTTTATAGATGGCTTATAGAGCACTTTACAATAATTCTATTTGTTCTCTTTTCTGCTATTCCCTTCTTGAATAAAGAAAGCTTTTCATATTCCCTGAATATTTTCATCTGAAATATCTGTAACAGGAGAGAGTGAGTGCAGTTTAAGCATTAGTTGAATTTAGCATTGGAGAACATAGAAAACTTGGAACTTTTGAGAAGGAAATAAAGTTATTTTTCCAAATACTTAAAGTATCACAGAATCACAGAATAGTCAGGGTTGGAAGGG
>VZSZ01008515.1:5904-16019 GCA_013398815.1 Ibidorhyncha struthersii
TCCAGATGACGAAAGGAGCAGAGCGTCGCCAACCCCCTGCCATCCCCTTGCAGATCAGCTCAAGGCAGTGATCAAATCTTGGGCGAAGAGTGAATTTTGGGGGGTTGGGGGTCAAGGACGGCAGGAATTGCGGCCAGCTCCCGAGGGGTTCGCAGAGAGGAAAGAAATGGTGAGCAATAAAACCCATAAAGGCTCTTTCATTTCCGGAAGCGGCAGTACTTTAGGTTTTGGCAGCGACCTGAGATGAAAGTATCCTAAATTTCTTTATGAAATAAAATTATTTCAGCTATCGCTGAAATATTGCCATTAAGTTGGGAATGTATTTCCCGAACAGCTTGTGTCTACCTAAAAGAGTCGCAGATTTATAGGCTGCTTTTTTTTTTTTTTTTTGCCAGCAATATATTAACTCCTCTTTCCAATAAAAATAATTAAAGACTGAGTTGAGGAGTTGAATTTTTTTTTCAGCACGGTCACTGATGCCTTAAACCATTTTTTAAAAAATCCAAGTATTGCAGACAGTCATCCACCCACCCCCCAGGTGCATATGACCTCCTTGATTAATAAGACAGCCGTAAAACCATACTAGAAGTAGAGACGAATGCAAAAAAAAAAAACCAATCACATTGTTGGACTCCACATTATTGTTTTCAGCGGATAATGTTAATATTAGCTTTGCGAGGTGCAACTCTTGTTTCCAAATCAATGGAAAATGGGGACTGTTTTCTCTAGCTCATCCAGCAGCTTCTCCCCCGCAGCAAAACATGCAATTGGTAACTGAGGATTCGATGTGAAAAATCAGAAAATCAGCTTTTCGGGTATTTCCTCTTCTCTACCCAAAGTTTCGAAATTATTAGCAATAGGTGAAGATGACCTTCCGGCCACGGGAAGGTATTTTTTCTGTATTAGGGGAACATTGCCTTTTCTAAAGGGTATTTTTTAGATATATGTTTTTTTTAAGATTTGCAATGACGCCGTGTTAGTCATGCTCCCTCCGCAGCGGGCTGCAAGTTTTTTATGCCGCCGTCTTCACAGAGGGCTCGTGCATGCGGAAGTTTATGATATATGCATTCATTATCTGCATATATCTAAGTTAAAATGAAGAAATATAGCTGAGGGGGAAGAGAGCGGCACCTCCAGAGGACGATACGTCTCCCTCCGATCTGCCAGCGAGGACAGGTTCACCCTTGGCAGGTGATGCCGACTCTTCATCGGCCAGAGAGTGAATCAAGAGCAACCCCCTCGCTCTTCAACGTCTCATTTCTATCTGCCAACCTTCACCCTTTTGGCTTGTTTTTACCAACTCACACCACCCCCAGCTCACTAAAAACACAGTCGATGCTATTACATGGTGAAAAATCCTGTTTTTCAAGACATTGCCCATTCTCGGCCATTTCTCACATTCGAGGTTGCTTCCAAGGGATGCCTCATCTGAGGATATCAGGAGGGATTGTGCTAGCAAATAGCACTGGGCCAGCAAGTATTTTTAATTTGTTAGGAATATTTAGTAGCCAAATTTCCTCTTTCCAAAGCCAGGAGGGTTTTTGCATCGAGAGCACCCTTCGCTTTTGGCCAAGACGTTGGTTCCCTAAATGCTGACCTTCCTACCCTTCCCGGCATCCGGTTACCGAGTTATATCCCAACAAAAAAGGATGAGTCGAGTCCGTGCTTCTGCTACAACCACGAGCTAAAGCAGACAGAGATTCGATATTTCTGCAGGATGAACCCTGGGCCAGAGCAAACACCTTTTCTATTCTGCTCCTAAAAAAATCTCTCGGTCAATGCATAAGGACTGGGGTAAAAGGAGGAGGAAAACGCCGTGTGGGACAACACCAAAAAACTCCTGGCAAGTGCTGGTTTGGTTCATCATCGGATGGGCCATCTCCCCTGGATGTGGCGGAAAACAGCATTTATTTATTTGATATTTGCATTTATTTATTGAATATTTGCAAATCCTCCCCCCGACTCCAGCTCCGTAGAAAGGGGGGAGCTGCTGCGGGGAATTTCCGATGAGAACAACAATTACCGCTAAATATTTCTTTCCTCTCCGAAGATACCCATCCCTAAAAGGCTCCAGGGACATCTCCGCAACATAAACACGAGAATAAAACCTGCAAGAGGCAGTCAGAGCTTTAGTAGACAAGGTTAATGTACCTTGAACAGCAGCATTAAACAACTTTGTTCTTGTTTTTTAAGTGGAAAGCTGAGATACCTACATACATTTTAAAGTGTTATTTTTATAGAGGGAGACCATTAAAGCACCTTCCCAAACAAACTGGTGCAGGGAAACATCAAAGAAGCTTCTTCAAAGCAACCTGAAAATACTTGCATTTTGCGCAATCCAGCCCCCGGCCCAACAAAAGTTCCCAAAAGAGCAAATTGTGAATTTTTTCGGAGGGCAAATCAAAGAGCTTTGAAGTGAACTGAAGCTGAGGAACCCAAAAATGTACAAACTTCCTCTTGCCGGACACGAATTGTCCAGGAAAAGTTTCTGATCGCCTTGAGAGTCCTTGCGAAAAACAGGGAGCGGATTAATTTTCCAACAGTTCTTTGCTGCGAGCAATTAACTGTGAATAATTTATGATCAAAATCTTGCCCGATGCTTTCAAACCTTGCCTTGGGCTCTTCGTTTTCCATCGCAACCTGCTCATCCCACGAGAGAGGAATCGCTGCACGTCCACGTTTCCATCGTGCCAACGCCGAATCTCAATCCCACGCCAGTGCTGCAATGGGAAGGTCCCAGCCAGGTTCAGAGGACCTTCTTGCAGGACGAAGAAGATGACGGTGAATAAACATGATGAGTTTTGGAGCGATGGGCTGGTGGAGGAGGCTTAAATGTGGGTCGAAGATGAACGAGGCACTGGGAAAATGGGAGATTTGTCATTTTTACACGTCTTCTGTCCCACCGGCAAAGGCGATGTCAGAGCTTCGAGGATGGGCAGCTGAGAAGGAACACGCTCAAAACCAGTCTTGCTCAGCAAAAATTTCACCATCAGCCCGGCTTTTCCATCCCAAACTGACAACTGCCCTCCTTCACCAGTTTCTCAGCCAGCACAAGTATTGCAAAGTGCAAATTAGACCAACATTAGTGCAAAGCCCACCCGCAACCTCCACAGAGACACGCGAACGATTCCAGCGAACGATCCCACCGAAGACGATCAAACGCAACCATCGCCGCAGCCCCCCACGGGCACCCCGTGAGCAGCACTGCAATTTTTCATAATGCCTCTTCGGGGTGTTTATTTGGCAAATCAAAGCCCGCAGGCTTCACGCAAATCTCCCCAACACCTGCGCGAGTAAATGGGCCGGGTAAGCTCAAACGGAAAGCTGCTTTTTGGTGGGCTTGCAGGAATTAGGCTAAAACCAGCAGACCTAACCCAGCTGCGGAAACGCGGGCGAGACGTGCACAGGAGCGCGCAAAGACTTCCCCACCCATGGGAAGCCCCGAAAACAGAGCAACGCCGCAGCACACCTAATAAAACCCTCTCCTCCCTTAAATCTGCCTCGTTTCTTGCTCTATCCTGCTAACACACTTGAAAATTTTCCCTTCGGGAGAGGGAAAGAAATCCCTCTGGAGCCGGCTGTTTTCCTCTTTCCCATATGGCAGATAAATCAGAGCTCCCGACTCGCTGGCTTTCCGCTTCGCGTCCCTCTCTTGCAGCTCTCCGGCTCCTCCCCATCTCACTCCCCGCCGCTGGATTTCCTTTTAAAATGCAAAATTCCCAACGAGAAATGACTCTACAAACCAGAAGACAAAAATACGGTTTTCCTTCAGTCATGCCAAGCTTCCCGGTATCGGCAGCGAGTTGTCCCCATCAAAGCCCTGAGCCGAGACACCAAAGACTGCAATGTGAGCCACGAAATAATTTACCCCGATTTAAACTTCTTTCATTTGCTCATTTGCAAGCAATTTTTTGGCCATATTTACAGCCTTAATGACAAAAGAGAGGTTCGAGATGTGACGCAATGATTTACACAAGCTCCGGCTAGCTTGGGAGTTGCAAATAGTTTTGGACTCCTTTAACTGTGCTTAATTACACTTGTCTTCTCCATCTGCCCTGAATGGTAGACCCTAAGATACGTTCAGCCTGGTCTGAACTCAACACAATGAGGAAACTGGGGACGAAAAAGGACTGGGAAGTGTTTATGGTGCGAGACAGATGCGCCAAATTGGTTTTGCAACTTTTTTTGCACAGGCACAAAAGGTACGACCTGACCTCGGAGGTGCACCTCTGTGGACGTGCGGGCTTCAGGAGGAGGAAAGCTGAAATGGTTTTGTGCCCGGAAAACGGGGGGGACCTACCTACAAGGCGGAAAAGGCTAAGGGGAACCGAGTTATTTCTCAGAAGACGTCTTCAGGATAGGTAATTGCTATCATTGACCCCTTAGAGCGATGCCAGCCTTCTGCTCCAGAAGGTAATTAGGTGGGCACCCATTATCATGTCTTTCTGTGCCTGTAGCGGGAGGTGCCTGGACCTTGTTGGCACAATTTGTTGAACAGGTTGCGTTTAGTCTTCTTGCTGGAGATGCTTCCCAGGCCAGGCCGCGCTTGTGTCCTCCACCGACACGTGCTCATGTCCTCCACGGGCTCTGTCGCCTCCAAGGAGGACAACACAATGTGCTCAAAGGACATCGCGAGCCCTTCCATGCAGGCGGCAGGCAGCTCACATCAAAATACTGACTGGAAAAAGGGCATCAAAGCACGGAGGATCTCCCCAAAAAGAGGTCCTTGTGGTGTCCCCAAGCTCCCGCAAACCCACCAGAGAAGTGATTTCAAGGTGAGCCCAACCTGCACCTTTATTAGAAACAGGGCAAAAACAGAGTAACGAGAAATTCAGCCGCTTCATCACATCCTTAATTCTGGGGTTTTTTTTTTTGGTCGAGGGAAGGTCACTGGCAAGAACCAGGGCTGAAAGGGCAGCCTGGGGGAAATAATCCTGCCGTTATTGGCCGCTGCTTATTAAAAGGGACTTTCAGAGAAGACAAGACTCAAAGAAAAGACTCCAAGAAAAGGTACTCTGCTGCGCCGTGGCCCGAATGAAGCTTTTGGGTTTTCCCACCCTAAACATCACCAGTTTAGGAAGAAACCAGGCACTTTTTCAGGATATTTGCACAAATTGAAGGCGGCACCTCCTTTTTCAGTGAGCAAAGATTTCTCTTTGCTCCTTCAGGAGGAAAGTTGCAGCCAAGGGGGTTTTATTTTATTTTTTTTTTGGTCACCTGCCGGGTGCCCACAGTTTTGGCACAGATCAAGCACATTTGTCACTCTGTCAAGCCCTAATTTTAGCGATCGGGGTTGACTAAAGGATTGCGAGACCCTTGGTTTCATGTACGTCTTATTTTAAGCTCCGCGTTGCAGTTATTTTTAGCTGGTGACCATTTCTCCACATCCTACTGATGTGCCAACATTTTGCTGTGATACCAGCCCGTGTTTCAGGGTATTTTTATAAAAATATATCTGTGTTTTCCTCCAGGCTGGCCGTGGCTTGTAGGGCTCATAACAACATGTTTTCAATACTTGAGCTTTAAAGCAAGATTTCCTGCACAGCCTGATTTCTTGAAAAAAAACCCCAAACAAAAAAAAAGTATAAAAAAAAAGGCAAAAAAGTATAATTCCCCCCTAAATGCTCACTGCATTTAGGGAAGGGGTGATATAATTTGGGTGTACCGGAAAAGAGGAGAAATTCCCCCAAATGAAGCCCCATGGAGGTCACAACTCGCCACATCCCGCTCAATTAATACATATAATTGCACAATTAATATATATAATTGCGTAATTAATATAAAGTGAAGCAGCCTTACCGTTTTTGGGGGGGGGGTGTGCTCAGGGAGCCGCTGCCCTGCAAGCGTCCCCCCGCCGCCCCAAAACCAGTATTTTCTGGGTAGGGATCACAACCTGGGAAAGCAAAAGGTGAAATATTTGAATATAGAGAGAAAATGCTGAAACGAGAAGGCGAAATATTAAGCAGAGGATGAAGCCTTCTGCACTAGGGGAGGTCTTTCGGTGGCGTCAGCTTTTTTTTTGCAGGATAGTGGGGAAAATAGGAGGAATCAAGGAAAACACGGGTGGGAATATCCCCTTGGAGGCGAAAGGAGGGCTGATGGCTGAGCGAGAGCCCAGGGTTTTGCCCAGGAAGGTTTGAACATCTCCAAGGCAGGACGAAAAATAAATCAGATTTTTAAAGGTCGAACCGAGATGTGTCCAGAAAACGAAGGCGCGCTCGTTGCCGGTCTGTCCACAAAGGGTGAAGGGCGACACGGTCCCGTCCCGTCCTTTTCGGCTCCTGGGGGCTGGCGAATCCCCGGCACGGGCTTTCACTAAGGGTTAGCGGTACAATCCGGGTCTGAAAAGGAGAAAAAAGGGAAAAAGCAATGAACAGCCTTGCCGCTGGCCATGTCCCCGTTTCGCGCCGGCTGCCGCCATCCCCCTGGTTAATTATAATCTTCGCTTGAGTGTAAATGTGCTTTTACACTCGGGCTCAGACGGCGCGAACTAGGGAAGAGCCATTAACTCAAAACCAGGGGAGCTCCCAGCTGTTATTTAATAAGGAGAAGTCTACACGGATGTTAGAGATGATGCCGCATCTACCAAGGATCTGGCCTTTACGGAAGCCGAGGTTGGGATTTCTGGACCCATCCAAGCAGATCCAGTGGAAAAACGAAGATGGGCTGAGCAAGGACCAGCACAGCCGCAGGGTGGGTTTTTTGTGTCTGACTGCAAAAGAAAGGAATAAAAGAGACAAAATTCCCCAGATCTCTGAATATACATCACCTCTAGCGAGCCCCTCAGATCTCCAGTGTACGTCTGATAAATGTCCCTCGATATACATCACCTCCTGATATTACCTCTGTGTTAGGTGAAAAATATCACCCGAGATCTCTGATATACATCTGATATATCTACCTTGATATATATCACCTGGTAGAGAGCTCCTTAGATCTCCAATATATGTCTGATATATGTCCCTTGATACACATAATCTCTTTCGAGCTCCTCAGAACTTCAGTATACATCTGATACATCTACCTTGATATAAATCACCTCTAGGCAGCTCCTCACCAATATACATCTGACATACACCTCTGATACATGTTACCTGACTGGCGCTCCTCAAATCTCCATTATATATCTCATACATCCGGCACGATAGACTTCACCTCTAGAGCACTCCTCAGATCTCCGATACATATTTGATATACGTCCCTTGATACACATCACCTCTAGAGAGCTCCTCAGATCTTCAATATACATCCGATATATCTACCTTGATATATATAAACTGGTACAGAGCTCCTCAGATTGCTGATATATGTCTAGTGTGTGTATATATATACACACCTTGATCTGCTGAGCTGCTCAGATTTGAATGTACATCTTATATATGGACCTCTAGATACACACCACCCCTAGAGAGCCCCTCAGATCCCCAGTATACATCTGACGTATCTACCATGATGTACACCACCTCTAGAGAGCTCCTCAGATCCCCAATATACATCTAATGTATCTACCATGATTCACACCACCTCCAGAGAGCTCCTCAGATCTCCAAGGCATACGTGATAAATCTACCATGATGTACACCACCTCCAGGGAGCTCCTCAGATCCCCGGTATACATCTGATACATCTACCATGATAGACATCAACCCCAGAGAGCTCCTCAGATCTCCAAGACACACCTGAGGGATACATCTCTGCTACACGTCAGCTGCAGAGAGCTCTGCTTTACGTGGTGAGGCCGTACGGGAGATCCACGACAACCATTTCCTCTGGTTTTAATTCCATCCCAAACTCCTTGCAATAGCAATGCTCCCATTTTTTTGTGGCCTCACAGCCTGTATCTATCATGACAGCCAGAGTATGGGTCCAAAGGACAGAGGCATATGGGGAAGCTTGCATAGGAAGTGCCATTTGTGGAAACCCAGACACCACCGAGGCCATTGGCCATGGAAAGATATGGAAGCAACTGGGTGATTTCAGGACAAAACGGGGCAGAAACCCCCAAACATGGAAAATTCGGTGAAAGGGGCAAAAGGTCAAGATGCCCCTTGACTTCTCGGGCAAGTGTAGGTCCTGCTGAGTGGCTTAGAGACCTAATCTGGGTTACGCTAAAGGTTCAGAAGGGGCTTGAGTCCAAGACCCTTCCACCGCAACAGCAGCCGAAACGTACTTACAGATATTTATGATCAGGACTGAAAAAACAACCTGCGGGCTCACGCCTTGAAAGAGCATGCACAGGCTGATGCCAAATATGCATTGAGGACCTGGGACTTGCTTTGCATGGGATTTGTCCTGACAACATGCTGAAAAAGCTCATGCTCTGCAGCAATCGTTCATCCCTGTGAGGACTTTTCTCCATCTCATGGGAGAGACTTTCGTCATCTGGGCTGGCCGTGTGAACAAAACATGAGGGAGGGGTGGAGGAAAAGGAGCAGATAAATAAGGCTCTGCAAGAGCCCTGATAGCCTGATTTTCATCCTTGGAGGTGATCAGGGCTGAAGTCTTGGGTGCTGTACGCAGGCAGGACAAAAATACGGGCTTGTGCAGCCTCTGATGCCGTTTTCATCCACTTCACAAAGAGCACCAAGAGCCAACCCCACCGGGGACATCTCCCTGAACACCCTTGCAGAGGGAGATAAGTCTTTTTGAGCCGGAGCACACTTTTAGCAACTTCAAAAGGCTTCCTTTGAAGTTTAGCGGAGGCCTTTGAAGTCCTCCCGACGCAAAAGGGAATGGAGGAGATGCCTCCTTCAAGATGCTCCACCGCGGGCGACGCAAGCCACCAAGACACATGGCATCCTGGGCACTCATGGTTGCATGGAGCAGCTGCCCGATGGCCGTAAATGAGACACCATTTATGACAAGCCATCAGTCCCCCAAAATGCCCTAATCAATCCCCCCAAATGCCCTAAATCCCGATCTACTTGACCTGAATACCATCCAACGGTGGAGATGGGAACCCACGTTGCAAAAAGCCAAGGGCATCCCTGTTAATAAAGATTTAATTAAGTGTAAGGGAATACTAATAAAGCTGACATTTAGCAAAAAAAAAAAAAAATCCTTTTTTTTGGCAAAAAATCTAGGATTTTAAAGCAAGAAGACTTTTCCCGTCGTGTCGCCTTGTTTCCAGTGTGAGCAGATCATGATGCTTCCGACCTCATCATATCAATGCTCTTTAATTGTGGCTATGTTTTTTGAATAAATTTAATGCCAGCTCCTCTGACTTAAACAGAAAGAACGAATGGCGAAACCCCTAACAACGCCGCGGGTTTTGTTGAATTATTTTTACACCCCACGCTTCCCCCAGGAGCAAGCCATACTGGCCCCAAACTCTACACCCACGGGGAAAAACGAAAGAAACCCCATACACGTGAAAAACAGCATAAATACAGAAATCAAAGCGCAATTTTCAGTTTAACTCTTTAAGGAGCGAGCGCGAGGCTCCAAGAGCTTTGCCAACACCCGCTGCCGTCGGCAAGGAGGACCACTGCAATAAAAAACTTGAGATTTGTTGGGTTTTCCCCCCCTTCCTTGGTGCAATTTCTGCAGCATCTCCAGCCTCTGAGCAAGAGCTGGGGCTGGATGGCGGGGATGCTCGAAGGGGCGAAAAGCAATATGGTATTTTCATCCTCCCACCTCCCCAGTCCCGCAAGGCAAACCTGGTGATGCACCAACCCTGTCCTTGCCCAAAGAGAGCGAGAAGATTTAAGACGTGCCCATACACACGCAATGTTTTTGTATTTCTGCAAAAGCAAAGCAGTTTCGCTGCAAAAAAAGACACGGTCCGGGAGAGACGAGTCCATCGGCGGAGCCCCTCTATAGGCGATTTGCATTATCCAAAGGGGGCAGGTATGGAAATGTCGGACACGCCCTCACCCCTGGACGCGGACGTGTGCGCACATCTGGGCCCGGGGAACAAAAGCCGCCTCGCTACGCCGCGCCGATAAATAATGGAAAGTCAAAGTGCCCTGCAGAAGTGGCACCATACTGTTTGGCCTCGGGCGAGACGGAGGAAAATTCGGTACCCATGAGGTCTGGAGCAGTGGGATTAATAACACATCAATTTTAATGCAGGGTGGGTTGTGGTTTGTTGGGCTTTTTTTCCCCCTTTTCCT
>VZSZ01008517.1:12367-23114 GCA_013398815.1 Ibidorhyncha struthersii
CACAGAATGAAAGCTATTGGAGTATGATTCATTATATTGGCCATAAAAATGTTTTGTGTAATTCAAATAAATACATTCCACACCCGGTAATGCTAACTGAATCCCCAAAGTTCAGATTTTATTCTTGACGGCTCCAAAGTGGAGAGTTACCAAGTATTTAAAGTCTACCAGAGTTTACTTTTGTTACAAAATACACTCAAGTCTACCAGAGTTTACTTTTGTTACAAAATACACTCATACTTTGAACCATACTCGGTATTGTGTTGCTGCACTATTACAATCAGCCAGCCACCACAAGGCAAGGTGAGAAGCCCTGATTCAGTTCCTGCAGCATGGTTAAAAGACTGGGACTGCTAGGTGTAATACTTTCAGCTAATTTGGTAATCTGCAGTGATTAAATGAGTCTTGTGACTGAACATAATGGACCAGAAAGATTTTTCTTATGTTCTGCTTTGTGCTTCCTTTCTGCAGATTCACTTCAAAAGCATGTATTATTTTTTATTAATTCTAGATTTTATTGTTGTGGCATATCGTTGTCTACAAATCTGTTGTCTACCCTTCTGTTCAGGCAGGTGGAGTATGGTTTATTGTATCAGGTAATTTGTTTAGTATTCCTGGTACCCAGCTGTATTCGGTGCATCAGAGAAAGGCAGGCTTTGTAGAGAATGCAGGACAAGGCAGACTTCACGTTTGGTTTGATGTACAACTTCCAGTATTTATTTCTACCTCTGAAAAACTCCAGATGATTGAAATGCCTAAACAAAGGCGTTGGTAGTTTTTTTAAGTTTACTTCGAACTACAATTTAGTGATTCTTCAGTTTTTGCTGTCAAACAGTGGCGTTTCCAGAGTCTTTAATTTTAAAACGGTACCCTTTCTTATTTTACCCTTGCCCATGCTTAGAAAACTTTGGACTCTTTCCTTGCGGCTCCTTCATATGTGCCTATTAATCTGCCTTCATTCGTGTTCAAAGGTAATGCCCTCCTATTTTTTAATCCCTTTTGCAATCCCTCCATTGGATTCCCTCCAAATCATCCACTTCTATATATAGAGAGAGGTGAGCCATATGGGTCTGGAGAGGAAATTGTGCTCGTGAGGTAGCAGATGTAGAGATGAGTTTCAGACGCAAAAATGCAAGGGGGAGCAGGGCCAAAAAGTGCAGTACATAAGGATTTGTCAGGCCAGCCTTGCTATATGGAGCAGAAAGCTGGACCACCAGAGAGCGGGAGCTTTAATGAGCTTGGCTGTACTTGGGACCAATGACAGGACATCAGTGAATGGAAACACCAGGAGATCAAGGGACAAAAGTAGCATCAGAGATGCGACAGTGAGATTTAAGCAGTTTGGACATACTCTGAGGATGGAAGAAATCAGAGGAACGGAAAGGTTTGAATACTGGGATAGAGAAGGAACAACCAGAAAGCAAGCCAAGGTCACTCTGTCACAGGACCGGGGAGGGGGGTTGGGTGTGGGGTGTTCCATCCACACTCCTCTGATCTCGTCACACCCACCAAGCAAAACACTGGGAAGTCCAGTGTTTCTGTGGAATTGGGAGAGGTTTGTGCTGTAAAACTGGCCAAATAAACTAAGGATGGATGAAGGCTTTTATGGCTGGTCTCCTTCAGACTTTTGAAATAATGATTTTGCTTGGTATTATTGCAGAAGGTGAAATTAAAGATGAAAAACGCTTGCTGCTGAAATAGCCACTGAAATAGCATAAATGCAGATTTGCGGAGAAAGTATAATACATTATTGCCGCAAATACACTTTTTAAGCACAGGGCACATAAAGCAGAGCAAATGTATTCCCCCTGCACAGGCATTTCCACAGCTGGACCCCAGAAGGGGTTACTGCTCAGCCAGAAAACCCTTCTGCATCCTCTTCTCAGGTGTGCGTCCTGCTCTGGCAGCAGGAGGTTTTCCTGGGAAAAGGCTGCAAGATCAGGCTCAGGATTTGCATTAATTCATAAATGTAACATGGTCTGACACTTTGAGATGTAACCTGTTCATTGCAGGGGCTAGAAGAGCGGGTTTGCCTTCTGTGTAGAGTAGTCTGTGACTTGCTGGGTGAATTACTCTGCAGCAGTGGCAGGGACAGCCAGGGAGGCTTTCATGGAAAAACATCCCATTGCCTGCTAGTCAGCAGGGTCTGAAAGCATGGAAGATTTTAATACTTCCCTTTGTCCTGATCACTCACTATTTTGTGGTCTGGATGAGATTTTACCCAGATTTTACTAGTCTAGTCCTGATCTCTTGTTGCAAACCCTATTTTAATTCATCATATGGAGTGTGATTTTTAGGTGGTGGCTGTTGCGTGTCATGCACTGTGGTTCTCCATCAGCCAGGCAGGCTAAAGAAGTGATACGCATTTCTGCTCTTTCCAAACTCTTTATTCTGTATTGACCTTGAAACTAGGCAAGAAATTTCTACTTTTGACCATTATGCTCAGTTTCTTCTTGGCTCAGTTTTATCCCCTCTTGACAGGAGATGTTTTACTTGTAGCGCCAGCACCCTGGCCCTTGCAGAGGGCAATATGCAAAGGTTAGCCCTGCCCAGGTTGGAGGATGGCATTGCTGCGCAAGTCCTGCTTTTATTTTATTGTTCAGTTGCGGGTGGATAACTCTTCTGGTACTGTTATTGCCCCTTGTTTCTGAGATGGTATGAGAATGCTGACAAGTTTACACTGAAGCACCAGAATCAAATAGCCTAAGTGCTTAGCACGCTTTCTTTGCTTTTAAATAAAAAAAACACTCTGAAAAAACAAAAGCAGGATAAAAAGCTGGTTCCGGAAATCTCATAACCAGCGCTCTTCTAAACCCCTTTGAAGTTGGCACTGGACAGTCGCTGAGCTCAGGCTGGTTGCCTCTTCCAGGGTTTTGCTTTCTGCCCCACTGCGCAGGAGCTGCTGGCCGTGGGCAGGGCTCTCCTTCTGCTCCCATGTTAGGAAAAACTCTTCCTGCAAAAGAGAGTGGTCAAAGTCTGAAGTTTAGCCTTCTACCATGTCCTTAGTTGCTTCTGCCGTGTGCAGGACAATGTGAATTTAAGAAGGAGTGATGGCTTCCAGCCTAGATCCCATGGCCATTTCTTTTCCTACTGGTGTCACAACCTTTACATCATCTAAAAGAACAGGTTTTGTGTTTTATATGCCCAAAGGCTGCCCATAAAGGTTGGCAAGGGCAGTTGGTTAAGTCTGCACAAGGTCAGTCAGGATGTCTAATAATTGTCCTAACACTTTACCTGTTATGGAACAATAATGAGAGTTTTTTCATTATTTTCGGGTGAGTGAACCTGGCAGATGCTGACAGCCAGCAGATGTGTAAAGTTCGAGGTGATTTGTAAGGGACCGGCTCATCTGACGCACGGTAATTGCATTGTGGGACATTGTCACTCAGCGTCGTGTCCTGCTCCAGCAGAATGAGGTAAAGGTCAGTTCAAAGAGCTGCCGTAGCGTGAGGGGCAGCTCGGGCCTGAAATTAAAAACCTCATTTCCATCTCTCCCCTATACGGGTGCTCACGGCGTGCCCAGTTCTAGATTTAAGGATTGTTTGGGCGACCAAGTGGTTGTTTCGGGCTGGAGTGGGTTTAAATCCCTCCTCTGCTAAGCCTTGGCAAAAGTCTCCTTACCCACCTGTTTGTGTGTTAGTTCAGCTCTCATCTGTCCGCTTATAATTTTGGGCTTGGAAGTTTCTTCCATGACTCGTTCCTTGGCTTCAGTGCCTGTGCTGCTGTCGCAGCTCCCCGGGCAGCCGGTGCCTGCTCTGCCGGCACGGCCAGCGCTGGCAGCAGAGCCTGTGGGGTACACAGCCTTGGGGGGGGGGTGTGCAATTGGACTTGTCCTCTGCTGCCCTGTGCGCTCTGCCATCCCCTCTGAGAGGGGCTCGGACAAGTTTCTTTTGCTGCAGAGATGCTTGTAGCCGAGTTTGCCATTTGTGACACCCTGAAAGGGCAGGGGCTGCTCTCTCTCCATGCATGCAGGTGAAGTTCAAGTTCTCCCATTCCTGCTCGTGGGCATTAGGAGTGGTGTGAGCAGTCGTGTTGGAAACGGAGCGAATTTGTCTGACGGTGAGCCTGCTGACATCCCGGAAAGGGGAGGGAGAGGTGGCCTTGGGATGTCCCCAGCTACCTGGACCATGCAGAGTCCCCGCAGCATGGAGCGCAGTGCGGCTCTAATCAGGATCGATTTCTGGTGCTTCTGGAGTCTGACTGGGATCCTTATCACAGCTGCAATGTGTGGAAGCCGACTGAAGCCCTGATTGACTGGGCTCCCTGGGTGTGCCTGTGCTTCTGTAATAGAGAGGCTGATAAATCTGTAATACGCTGGAGATCTTGATAAAGTGTGTGTTGTGTATTTCATCTGCTGTTGCCTCATTCTTCTCTGCTTGCAGGTATCTAATCCCTTGCTCTTTATCTTATAAGGCATCATGTTACAAATTTTGTTCCTTATTCTTCTCCTAACATCTCACACTTGCTGGGACTAGATATTGCAGTAGCTTGCTCTGCACGTGCTTCTTAAAATGTGAACACTGGTGGCAGGGTCAGCAAGCATCTCAAGCAGCCCATTAAGCTGTCCGGTTGAGCAGCAGTGCCTCCAGTACAGTATGGACTGGCAGCGCAAAGCATCTGCCCTCTGTTAGACAGAGACTTTCAAGGCATCTCTTGGATCCTCCTGGTGCAAAACCTGACCATGAAAACTGAAGGAGAGTTTTGCTGTAAACATGAGTGGAGACAGGATTTCCCCCCTGTAGGGCTGTTGTTAAAAGCTCTCCCAAATTATTTAAGCTCTGAGCTAATAGTTGTTTGCTGATGCATGCTGGCCTGCAGGCTCTGCTTGTGGCTGCCTTGCTGAGCATCGAGGGATGGATTCATCCCGGTGGGTGTATAATCATGCTCATACTGGTGAGTGTGACTGTATTGTACAAGGGTTTTGCGGAGAGCTAGCAGAGGGTCTCTTTAGACATGCTAACCTTGAAGGAAAATGTGGCTTTTCATTGAAAAAGTATTTTTGTAGAAGTAACTCTTCTCAAACCAGGACATCTGGAGTACTTGATAGTTTTTCTTTTGTTTAGTGGTCCAGGATATTTTTGAGAGCCCTTTTCTTGTTTCACCAGAGGACTCCCATTTGCTGACCAGCTTGGCCTAACTCTTTGTAGACCTCACCTGATCCTAAGCAGTTACTGAACTCGTTTGTTGAGGTGGTAATTGCTGGTGGCCACGAAGGCGTGAAGCAGTCCAGGATGTGTCCAGACTCCTTCCACTTTGGTCAAGCCTTTCAGGAGTGTAACTCTGTTTTTCATCTAAAATTCTGAGAATGAAGTAAATTCGTAGTATAGGAAAAATCAAGTCTTTGCTTTCACTGAGCTGACCTGTGAGGATGCTTGTTTGTCCGTGCGAGTTGGTGGTTAGTGTTGTTCCTGGATTCATTTCATTGACCTTTAGGAAGAGAAAGAATAGATTCTTACTTAACAAATGTCTGCTTCCAGGCAGTTGTGAATCATGGGATTTTTTTCCTAAGAGTGCGCAGATAGGCTTTTCATTTAGAATAAGATTTTTTTTTTTTTTTTTAACCACAGCACACTCTGTTAAAAGTTTGTTGTGTATCCAAATTACACCGCTTTGCTTTTTATCTACAGCTGAAACCGTGTTTCGAATAACAGATGTGGAATACTGTCATCCCGCTGTCACACCAATTGTTCATTGTTCTGAGAAGGTCACATCATAATTCATTAACAATAATTATTCCCTGGGTACACCCTGCACTTCTTCACTCAATTGCTTCATTAACTTGTGAGTGAATCTCACATTCGCTGCTCCAATCAATGAAGATATATTTATAATGTACAAGTGGATGCTATTAGTTACAATATATTAACTGCCTAATTTAAAATAGAAAAGCTATCTTTATGAAGGGCAATTAACCACTAAGTGTAATTGATAATTCACATACCTATGATTAGGAAAGACAAATAATAAGAAAGAAATGAATCACCTGAATCATTGAAGAAGACACTGGCGAGCAGTTTTAACGAGCAGAAGGGGCTCTCTGGGTCAGGACCGAATTTCTAAGAATCCTTTGGTGGAAAGTTCGTCATCGGATGTGTTACCTTGAGGTGGTTTCGGTGTTTACACCAACCAATTGGGATAATCTTCCCTAGGAAAGGAATCCACCACGCTTTGTCTTGAGAATCAGTGCAGGGGCTTTTCTAATAGAAAAGTCCTTTTTTCATCCTAACACAAAGACATGTAATAATATTTTAAAATTAATTTATAAGCCTAGTCCCAAACTTACCTAGGTATCTAAATCTGTATTAGTTTAGGTCCTCAAAGATAATTATGTACAAATTCACACTAAACCTGAACAAAATTAGACATTTTATATTTGAGGAGCTGAGTGACAGTCCTCCTGGCAAATATTTTTTTAAAAATTGTGATACATTTTCAGTGCTTCTAATTTTCCATGGCCTCTTTGAAATACATTGGTTCTCCAAATAGCTGACAACTTGTCCTTGGAGAAGAGGCCTTTTTGTGACATCCTCAGTAGGTCACCACAACTTGGTCAGGAAACAAAGCCTCTCAGGGGCAGAGGACTTGCACAAGATTGCAGAGTACTGATCCACAGGAACCATGTCCTTGGCTCTGGGCCCTTGAGGCCATGTTTTCTTCCCCTCAGAAGCCTGTAAATATTTATTAATATAATTGAAGTACCATATTTTTCAGGATTACCCACCAAGTAACAGCGCACGTGTTTTATGAGAGACTGATAAATGTAACTGAAGCCACCCCAGTGTTGATATAATCATCATTGCAACTAGCTGGCCTCTTACCCGGAGTCTGCAGAAGTGCAGTGCCATGCTGTTACCTCCAGCAGATCTCTGCAGCAGGTGATCTGTAAGTGGAAAGGTGAAAATCCCAGTTAAAATGCCAATAGCCAGTGGTATCACACCACATACTGTACTCATGGCTGTGCAGTGCCTTCAGGTCATGTGTGTCTACATCCATGGTCTGGTTTGAAGAAAAGGAACTGGATTTTGGAGTTTTTGTGGAGGGAGTGTGCGCCTGACAGCCTGTGGTATCCTGGGAATGGTGGGCATCACCCGTGCTGCCGTGTTCAGCTTAGCTCTCTGCTCCAGATAAGCAGTTGGGTGCTATTGCAGGGGCTCTGCACCTGAAAAACCGCAACTGTAATGCCCAGAATCAACATTTTGTGTGTGCCTTGGTCACTGTAAGAGATCCTGCTCCTGTTCTGGCATTTCCTTTTTGCATTTAGGGGTGGGACAGCAAAGCTGATACTCAGCTCCTTCTCTATATCTGGTTAACTCCTCTGCTGCTTTTACTCAACAGGATCAAAGCATCTGGTCTGAAGCTGCGGTTCTGCACTAATGAAACCCAAGCGACCCGGGAGAAATTTGTGAAGAAGCTTCAGGGCATGGGCTTTGACATCTCCGTGGCCGAAGTGACTGCCCCAGCCCCAGCAGCCTGCCGCATTTTGAAGGAGCGCAGCCTGAGGCCACACTTGCTTGTGCACAATGGTGGGACAACGCTGCTGCAGATGCTGGGACACGTAGGGGGATAGCCCAGAGAGGTGTGGGCGATTGCAATAGAGCAGTGAATTCCCATAGCTTATGTGGGGAAGAGCTCCCAATTGTTGTTTTCCTACTGGCAAAAGCTTTTTTGTTTTTCATGAGACTCTGGAATAAACCATAGCAGTCTGGCCTGAGCAAGATCTCAGTTGTGGCAGTGGTACAGGGAAGGCCCAGAGTTGGGCTTGGGATGAGCAAGCGCACAGAGGAGTCTGCTGCTTAACCAGAGAGACTAGGAGACAGGTGAGGTCTTGTGCAGGGCATTACATTGTCTTTGTTATCATGGTAGAGGTTTTAAGTTTAAAGTGTTTTCTTCCATAGAGCATGGGTATGGAGAAAGGAGGTGGATCCTGCCCTCATTGTTATACATTTTCATTCAGCTACCCAGGAGTTTGCCTCGGGTCTAGGTGCTTGGGGATAATCAACCACTGAGACCTGGGTTGCGGGAGCTAAGGCAAGGGTAGGAAACGGTTTATTTTGCTCTTTGTTGTAGGACAGATGAATAGCAGGATCCAGTCAGGAACAGAGGGGTATGAAGACCAGTTGATTCAGACTTAGATTCATTTTTTTTTTAATGTGTTGGATAATGAATGACGGGAAACACAAATCTGGGAGAAAACCATCAGTTCCAATGGTACCTGAAATGGTAAGGGGTTTGTGGATATTTTTTTTCTCTCCTTCTGTAGATCTTGTCCCTGAATTTGCTGAGATTGATAAAGCAAACCCAAACTGCGTGGTTATTGGAGATGCAGCAGAAAACTTCACCTATGCAAACCTTAATGAAGCTTTCCGAGTTCTGATTGGGATGGAGAAGCCTGTTTTGATCTCCCTGGGAAGAGGGTGAGTTGTGCACTGTTTCTTCCTCAAGTCTCTACGTTTTTTAATTTCCCCCAGTGCTTAATGGAGGCAAGATATTGGTGTGGGCATTCACACTACCACCTTTCAGCAGATAATCTATGTGTCTGGACTGGGAGGCTGATCTGCTCAGATATCTGTTAATGAAGGCTTCTCAGTCGATAACTTAGTCACCTAACTTGGCCTCCTGTGCTGAGTCATTCACTTGTAGTCTTTCCAGGGGTGTAAGGGAAAACTGAGGTGATTACACTGAAATAAGTCTCTAAAAGGAGGTGGTATGGATGCTCCCCATGAGCCACAGTTCAGCCTTGTGCTGATGCAGGATTGCAAAGGGCACTGGAAGTCACTGAACTTGCCGTGTTGAATCCTCCAGTTGACTTTGAAAACACTCATCAGAAGGGTCTCTTTGGTCCTACAGCACCCCTTTAGTTTCAGCTGTTGGTGGTCTTTTTGCTGTGGACAGTGCAGAGTAAGTAGTTGTGTGTTTTTTCAAGTGCTAAAGGGTGAGAAATGTAGCTGCTCTTCTGAGGAGGAACTGTAGCAGCCTTTAGAGAGCCTGGAGGTGCCCTGGTGTATAAGCACAGCAAATGCCAGCCTCCCACACTTCAAAGTCAGTGTTCAAGGTTAAGATAGACCTTGATGAAACAATCCACATCTTTGCAGGTGGTGGTGGGAAGATTAAATAGCTGTAGTTTTGTAAGCCAGGAAGAAAAGGACATTTGTTGCTTTAAAAGCAACAAAACTCATAGAAATCATGGATAGTTTGGATTTTGATGTGTGCAACCCCCAAGTGAATGAGTATTGCAAGAGGCCAGTAGGATTATAGGCACTGCGTGTCTTTTTGTCTTTGCCTCTGCAAGATCTCAGAGATGAGAATTGTTGGTTTAACTGCTGCCCTGTAGCCATGTGTTCCTTTCTGAACTGAAAATAAATGATTTTTTAATAGTGAAAGAAACCCAAAACAAATGAAAAATCCAACAGGCCATGCTTAGATAAAGGGCTGTTATTGTGGATTTGTGATGCAGTTTGATCTTCCAGCATCCTGAAGTTACTAATGGTGAGGAGGATCAGGTGGTCCAAAAATTCTGTTTCAGCCAACAGTCAGCTAGGTTTCTTTTTCCAGTTTGAATCCTGCCCACATCAGTAGTGGCTGAGATGTGATACTGGATGGGCCTAATGCCCTGTGTGACGTACATGTCTCCTTGCTATTTGAGTAGTACTTAAAGACTCCGTCTCTGAATGTTGGCATTAGCATCTCTGCAGGTTGATTCATATGTCTGAAAATGTCATACATAAGGGAGAACTTTCATGCTGGTGGCTTAAGAATTGCTATACAGGAGGAATAAGAAGCCAAGGGAGTTTTTATTTGGTAACAGAAAAATCCTACCAATTTATGAAAGTAGCTGCAACGCATGAACTTCATCCAAACTATGTTGGAAATGGGGGTAGATGCTCCTCTGGCTGTGAGTAAAATGGTGACTGAAAAGACCTAAGGGGAGAGCTCAGGGAAATACTGAGAAATGGCTGGGCTGGTGTGTATGGTGAAGAGCTGCAAACACAACTGTGCTTTTGAAGTGACAGATGGATTGTGTTGATAGTTTGAATACAAAAAGACATTTTAAATTATTCTCTGAACATTAAAAGTAAGTTTTGACCTCCTGCTTTCACACGCAGGAAAAATCCAGTGAGGGAATTTGAATATTTTCCTAAAAACAATTCATTTAGATGTATTCTGAGATCTTAAACAGGAGGTTATTAATGCCAGGGCTAAATAACGACAAATCCGAACGGCCTTGGTGTAGTTATTCTTATCTGTGCTGTGATGTATAGGCTTAAAAAAGACTATGCATGTTTAGGTTGAGGAAACTGTAGTGACAACTTTTTTCAGTGGACCGTAATGGGCATGAAAAGCCTTCTTAGTTTGTGGGTTATTGATCCAGCCTGGGAGAACTTATCAGCGGGAGGGAGCAGTTAAATCCATTGTGTTGCCTTACCCTGACACTCACGCTCTGCTTCTACAACACGGCTGAAAAAGCCCTACAGTTTCTCAGTTAGAAGGATAAGGAGACAATGTTGAGCCAACAGCAGAGTTGCTACTGTACATAAAATAACCAAGTTTTGTCTTATGTAATACTATTTTCCAAAATGAAATATGGAATCAACCTTTGTTTAAGATTTGCAATATCATCAATGCAAAAATGCCTTTGTACACTGTGCATATAGAAGTATTCATTTATTTGTCCATTCATTGATGTAGACAGCTCTAAAACAGACCCACTGTTATTTTTTTGAAATGTTACTTTTCATGGAAAAATACA
>VZSZ01008517.1:23128-100555 GCA_013398815.1 Ibidorhyncha struthersii
TTTTTTTTTTTAATGATTGATCATTTAGGTAACGCGTACATGAGTTCTGAATGAGTTTCCCTGGTAGGTAGGTTCTCAGACTCAAAGAAGGGAGATTATAAATTGTGTGATTTGTTCACCTAACTAGAGAAGCCTCGTTGATGCAAAGCGCCATGTACAAAAACCAGCCACAAGCCAGCTTCGTTTTTAATGTGCAGAATCAATGTAACTGGGTGGACCTTAACAAGGTGCCTGCCTTGGGCAAGTAGGTTGATTTTGGTTGAAGTTTTAGTTCATTCCATAGAAAACCAAAGTGTCAGAGTCACTGAAGCAGAATGCCCTCCTCCTGAAAATGGAGTGATTTACATTTAGCATCTGTTTTGGGCTGAGAGTGGGAATTGGCTTTGTAATTTCTTCTGTCATGCCACTGTCAGAAAATTAAGCTGTTTACGCTAGACTATAGAAGGTTAATGGCTGTTTTAGCAAAGGTCAAGTGGTCATTTTAAAGGGAGGCTGTGCTGAATAATCGAAAATCGCAGAAGGATAGGGCATAAAATCTTAACTGACTGCTCATCCTACCTTTTTTTCTTGTCATAGAGAAACTTGTCTTTGCTGTGATCAGGAGAGCTTGGATGACCTGTGTTAACATGACTTGCTATTCCAGAAAAACACCATAAAGATACTAACTAATTTTATGAGCTCCAGGGCAATAAGAACACTTTTAGAAGGAAGAAAATTCAGCTTGGAGGGCTTCCTTAGTCCTGATAAACAGTGCCCTGGCTGTCTTCATGTGGGAGGCTGGTGACAAGCCACAATGGTCAACTGTTTGGGGCCCCCTTCCAGACATCCCGAAGGAGGTGTTACAGCTGCTGGTTGGTGCCAACCCTCATCTTGTGTCTGCCAAAGAGGTCTCCATCACTGATGAAAGGAAGAACAATGTAACTGCTGTCCTTTGCGAGCAGCTAGTGCTCTGTGCAATAAAATACAGGCCAAGTTCATCCTTAAATAAGCTAGCTGAAATCCCTTTGAAGCAGTGGAATTGTGTCCCAGATGCCAGATGGGCATCTGGTCTGAGATCTTTTCCCCAGCATTGCACGGTACTGAGCCTGAGCCTGTCCTTTACTTAATTCCTGGTGTTAAATTAAGGCTCCAGAGTTTCTGATGACTTGACTTTTTGTTGCAGCCATATGGGCATCTATATAGGCACAGAAATAATAAAATGTGGTTTCTTTGTATTTAACTGCCAACATTTTCATTTCATTGAAACTTTATCACTTTCATTTCCAGACGCTACTATAAAGAAACCGATGGTCTGAAACTTGATGTTGGAGCATATATGAAGGCATTAGAGGTATTTTATAGCTTGCATTATGCTTACTCGCTCTGTGCACCTTGTTAAAAGAGTAACTGGTATAAATATGGGTCATCTTCTGTAATTACTCACCTTGGTGGAGGAAATTTCCACAGATCGAAACACGTTTGCTGCATTCTAAAAACAAGTGGATTCACTTGTTTTCTGGCCGCGTTCATTATTTTTATTTTATTTAAAATGAGAACTTTTACCATTGTGGTACCTTTATTGGAAGTGAGGCCCTTGAAAGGAGGAGTCAGAAAAGACAGATACGGAATACTGTCTGCAAGATACCCAAGAAAAACTGAAGGTCCATTTTATGTTTGGTGTAGCATTGTTAACACAGTCCTCGCCCTTAACAGTTTACAGCAAAAGGCACTTATTCAGCAAGATACTTAAGTGCAATCCTGTTTTTAAGCCTGATTAAGTCTGTGCAGGACTGGAACCCAATAGATAAGCCAACCTAAGGGTGAGAGGGGGAGAGAATCATTATTCTCTCTTTTAGAGGCTTGCAGAGAGATAAAAAAAAATACATAGTGAATGCAGAGAATAAAGCAAAGTAGGGTAGTATACAAGCACAGATGATCATGGATATAATGTATGCTTGCAGCACATTCATTTGTATCTATGTGAGTTTTGGAGAGAATTTTTGCCTCCCAGCTAAGTTCAGGCTTCTAGTTGTCTAGGAACAAACTAGAAACACCCTTTTCCACATAATACTGATATTTAGTTGCGGGAAAATAAAACTTTTCAAATCTGGCTGGTCACTTGAATCATTAAAAATATGCCAGGTGGTTGAAGAAACCCTTTACATCTTTTAAGACACTCCACTAATTTTGGTCATTTAGTATGAAAGATACTTGCTATTTCTTTAAGATTGATGCTCTTACGAAAATGAGCGATACTGGAACTGATTCTGAAGTCTGGTCTCATGATGGAGAATGTAAAAGGTTTGTAACTTGAGATGTTTCAGGAGGACTTTCTCTCCTGCCAGAGAACATTAAACGCTTTTGTTATCCAAATTCTCTGATATTCACCCTCACCTGCTAATCCATTGTGGTATTTAAGGGCAAAGATCAATAGTCACATACTTTTTATACAATTGACTGGAGTTATGGAGGTGAACAAATCCTTTTCTGATCAACATTTATTGTATATGTCTCTCCTTTTTTCTAGTATGCTTGTGATGTTCAAGCTGAAGTAGTGGGAAAACCAGCAAAAACATTTTTTGAGTCAGCCTTAGCGGAAATGGGAGTTTCACCGCAACAGGTAAGGTTTCTGCGTGACTACTGGTTGTGCCATGCAGTTATGCCCACTGATGTTTTTTGTTTTTTTTTGGTTTTTTTTTTGTTTGCCATCTTTCATGGTAAGTTACAGAAGAGGTTGAAGGGAATGTGGCCCTGACAACATGGTAAACTCTGGGTGGATATGCAAATATTTTTTTCCAGACCTGGTGTGCAGAGAAATATTTATGTTCAAGATCTTCCTATGAATTATTTTTTTTAAAAAAAAAAGGAAAAGAAAAATGGTTGAAAAAATGTTTCAGAGGGAGAAACCCCCATGTTTGTCTAGTCTATCAAATAACTCAAAGTAGACAAAAGAGGACTTATGGCCAAGAGGGTAGATGCTAGCAAGTGGGGGGACCTGTTGAATTTCTTCTGCCCTGTGTGTACTTGTTACCCTCCTGAAAGGCATGACATTATCTTCTCTGCTTTTTTGAGGGTTCTTTTTGACTGCCTGCTATTTCTGTTTTCAGTCCTGTCTGTCTCTCTTTACTCTGACTTGTGCCATCCATACCTGTACCTAATTTAGTCTTCCATACATCACTCCATTATCTACTGCGGTTTCTCCTGCTTGTACTGTTGTGTTTTCTTATTCATCCTCCTTCCAAACCGTGTAGTTCAAAAGAGCATGCACTTCTGTTGTGAAATTCTATTATTTGGAGGCTAAAGAAGACAAACCAAAAGAATAAAAGTTAGTTTTCCCAAGGAATTATGGAAGATGTGCCTCACAGGATGAGAGGTGCCCCAGTGCCTGGCAGTCCACTTGGTGACTGGAGGCTGCAGTGTGGTGGAACTGCAGCCAAAATGTCCTTTTGTGTCATACTGGCTACCTTTTTTTAGTAAAAGGGAAAGGTAGAAGTAAAATATTTTCTAATTTAGGTGAACGGGAAGCATTGACTGACCCCAAAACTCCTCCTGTGTTATTGGATTCATCACGCTTTCCAGCAACACGCTGAATGTGTGATGCTCCCTGCTTACTTAGTACAGCCCATTTTTTTCCCCTCTCTGTAGTTGTGCCCAGATCCTCTTTATTGATTTGTTGTTATGTCGCACAGGACATAAGGATGAGTATGAGATGACTCACAGACAGCAGTGAATTACAAGGTAATAATTCCATCAGGGGGTTTTGGTGACATTATAAACAACAAGAGTGAAGTTTGGGTGGCTTGTAGGTCCCTAGAGCCTGGAGATGAAATTATGGCCCTGTAATTCAGTATGTGCTTGGGTTTTACTTTATTATAGAGTGGGGAGATGGAAAAGACCTAGTAGGCCATCTAATCCATCTCCTTCCCTGGGCAGGAGTGTTCCCTGCTCCACGTTTATTAATGTGTTGTCCAGAGTAGTTTTCAGTGAGCCAAACAACTGGGCTTCTGTAAGTGTCCTAGGGACAATGTTTACAGCTGAGTGGGTCTAATGGGCAGGCAGCTTTTTCTGAGATTCATCGGGATGCTTCCCTTTTAAACTGCATCTCCTTATTTCTAGTTTTACTCCAGGTAACAACCAAAACAACTACTTGCCCTCCTGGATATTTTCTCCCTCCAATTATCTCTAGACTTGTTATTGTTATAGAAGTTGTCTCTTACTAAAACTGTGTGTTTAGCTCTTAGCAGCTTCCCTTGTGATTCGGTCCCTCTGCACCCAAACCCGCTGCGGTCCTCTTTTCTTTACTCCTTCAGTTTGTCGATATCTTCCCAGTAACAAGACAGGTCAGCCTGAACATAATATCCCAGGTACAGCCATGACGATTATTGAATCCATTCATCCAACCAAAAAACCAAAAAATCCATTTCAGACACAGAATGGCATTTGAAGAAAAAGTAGCTGGAAAAAAGAGCAAAGGAAAAAAAACCCACAGAGCTCAGCCCTTGGGTAATGTTTGTCTAAATCAGATACAGGAAGGTTTGTGTTTCCACTTATATCAGAAATGGTTGATGCGCAGGAGTAAGAGGGAAGAGGACTCTTTGGGTTGTTTTTTTTATCCTTGTGACCCTGCATAGTGGCATTGCTTGCCCTTTTCTGTAGGCAGGACAGTGCAGTTGTCCTCAGACACCGTTTTGCCCAGCTTGTGGTATGCCAGGCCCGTGTCAGCCTGTGTCACCAAGGGAGGGTATCATTACAGAAATGTGACAGGACACCAGAACTCCTGTCTCAGAAACTTTGCCCCAGGAAATAAATTTGATTTAATGCATCACCAAGATGGCAAACATGGTCTCATAGGGTTAGCCTTAGCGAGCGGTTCCCATCGACTTCAGGAGGATTTGTTTTGGGTACAGAAAAGCAGTAATAGTCCCCAGAAGACATTATTTATTCATTCTCTGCTGTTTGCCATAGTGCTACTAGTGACGAACTTTATGTTTTGACAGAGATTTTTTTTCCCATATAGCTTCTAGTGTTAAATGCCATCAGTTTGTTGTAGTAATACGTCTGGTCTGTAGGTGTATTTTTTTTTTTATTCAGAGAGATTGGAGTTGAAGGCATTATGTGCCCAGCCAGGGAGGAGCACAGTAGACACCACTGCATAATGGCACAGTCACTCTTGCTTTCGACTATGGAAAAAAATAGTCCATGATGCCAGAGTTAAAACCTGGATCACAATGCACATGCGTAGGAGGAACAAATTACAGCAGACCGTAATTCTAATGTCTTTTTGGCTAACTTTTGAGTGCTTGACCTTGCAACTTCAACATTCTTTTGAGAAGAATTTGCAGCCTGTTTTAGTTCATCATACAAAATAACAAAAACTCAGTATATTCAGTTCAATAGGTGCCTTAGTAATGCACTGTGTTACGTGTCAATCTGTCTCCTGAACGAGCTATACTCCTCTGCATTTGTAATGACATGACAAGGACTGGTTTTACTTGCCTTTAGTTTTGTAGAAGTGTTTGCCAATAATTTATTCCACCTGTGGAATGCATTTAATCCATACAATCATTAAACCATTTTAGATGAGCTGTGCTTTTGAAAACATACTACAATTTTCTTTCAGCCGACTTTTAATGAAAAATATCTTTTTAATAAAGCTGTCTCACCACAGTAATGCTAGACATTATTGATTAAAGCAGCTTGAGAAATTTAAGATTCACCAAAGTTATCACCAGTCGTTTCCCTTGATAACTGCTTCTTACTGAGACCCTGACTTTGCCTTCTGCCGCTGAGATGTTTTCAACCTGGACTTAGAATAGGAGGAACTCCCCAAAGTCCAATTTTCATTTTAACCTTTCCTCAATGGCCTAGAAATAACAGATTGCCGGTATTACTTTAATACATTGGAAATTTAAACCTCTTAGAGGTAACCAGACCTATCTTATGATTCAGTAATATGACAAAGAATAACACATCTTAAAGGTTACTGGAATGCCTAATTTGTATGTTTTAAGGCAGCTGTAACAGTGGATGATTTTTACAGCTTTACAATAAAACCTAAATAATGTTAAGGTTCCGGTAGTTTTATATAATCATAAAAAGTTCTCTCTCTAGCAAATTGTCCTGCTTTAACAGGAGTTATGGCAGGTCGTACTAGAGTGCATAAACTCGTGGTAGTTAACCAATTCCAATTTCTGCCACCTGCAAGTCTCAGGGGGGAGTTAGTGGCGCGTGAGAGACCACCGGGGAGGTCACCCTCGGCATGGCACGGAGGACCTGCTACCGTGCCAGCATTCCCTCCCTGCTCACTGACCACAGTCGGGGAAGATTTTCGGTCTCCGAAAGAAGTGTGAAGTGGCTGAGTGAAGTTTCAAGCTTGGAGTCCTGCTGAAAGCTTATTGAAACCTGGCTGGCCCTGCAGCCTCAGGAAATCTGCCCTGGAGGCTTGACGTATTTCTTTGTTTCACCTGCCTTGTTGTACAGCTTCTCCCAGGTCAGAGGCCACATACGATGCCCTTTGCATGTTTGACACTTGCACAGCTTGTGGTTCCAAGATAGAAATGTAATTAACAGTAATATGGGAACCTGAAGTCTCAGAGATTATCAGTTGGGCCAAGGAGAATAGGGAGAAAAATAAATGTATTGTACTTCTTGTGTGAAGGGGTTTAATACATTAATCGAGATTTTCTGTATAAGCTTTATTTCCTTATGTCCCTGGCACATTTAGCTTGATTAAGGTTATTAAGCCTATTGCAAAAATCTGCTTAGGCATAAGCATGTTTGATTCTAGAAGCGTTCACTGGGTTAAGTGTTCTGTTGAAGTTCACGCACTTCCTTCTGTGCATCTCTTCATTTGCACCTTAGGCTCTAAAGTTCCGAGCTTGTCCTAGTAAATGCTGTGTTGTAACCCAAGCACGGCTGGGTGGTACAGAAATTGGTGTCTTTTTGCCTCATTCATTTTCTTATTCTGTAATTCCTTTTCTGATCAAACATTTTTCTGTGATTTTCATGACTACTAAAACTCTGTTTGCAGACAAGAAATATCTAAGGTTCCCATTCACCACCCTACCAGCATCTCTGAAGGCTTATTAGTGTTGGCTAGTTCAGTGGGTAAGCTCTGGCTCTGGGGCCCAGACAAAACCAGTAAGATTGCCGCCCCCAATGGCGATTCCTGTGCCACAGGCGTTTGTCCAGGGGGGATTATATTGCACCTTCCCATCCCCAAATTCTTGGAGGTTATGTTCATCTCCTCCATTCTCACTGCAGATCTGGGTTGGGTTTGACGGGGACTCTTCAAGAGCAGTGGCTTCACTCAGCTTTGGCATGTGTGTGTTTTATTTGCTGCATGTGTACAACCACACGCACCATCTATATGCTTTAGGAAAATATAAATTACACCCATTTTATTTCTTTGATGATTTGTCTTAAACCAGAGAGACTGTCTCACTGCATTTTACCCTTCTTTTTAGTAAATTTTTAACTGATCTAAAAAATGTCACTTCTGCAGAATAATTGAACAGATTAATGGTGTGATCCCTGCATAAAATGTGAACACGAACGGGGATCTTTTAATTCTTGCTTTCAGTGGGTATGTGACCTTTCAGTTTTATATCTTTCTCTCTCTTCTTACCATATTGCAGTCAGAGAGGAAGTTAAACCCAGGTTTGACAGGTAGAGTTTTTTTATTTCCCTTGACAGCGCACCTTTTGACCTCTATCTTCTTGCCAATGATTTTTTAAATCCTAAATGATTTGGGAATAATTGCTCCTCCTTTAGTGATTATTGCCCTTCACCGATAGTAAATCTGTGAAATCCCCGGGGGCTGGAATACATTTTTGTATGCGTATGCCACAAGCTGGCCTGGACAGGCATCGCCGCTCATCCGCAGCCGCACTTGCAGAGCTGCTGGCCGTCTTGCAGGAAAACTTGCCTGGACGGGGTAAAATACAGCCCCAGCAAGCGTGTGAGGGCTCGATGGGCTGCCCCGCTCTGCCCTTTCCTGTTTTTCAGAGGAAATTAATTTTTAGGGTTTTGAGAAGCCAGGACTGAAATGAACTTTACTTCTGAAATCTCATCCTGAACATCTGAGTTCAGGCTGAGCAAAGGGTGTGCGGGTGGCAGAGGGCAAGTCTGCTCCTGGGGTCGCCCCTGCGGACTCTCCGGGGTCCCCCCCCGCAGCCCTTCCCTGTCCCCCTTGGGGAGGGGTTGGAAGGAATTTTATAAGAAGAGGGGATTAGAAGCTATTAATGCTGGTAGTTGAGAATGATTAAATATCTCAAAGCAGCTTGTGGGGGAAATTGGTAGTGGTGGTTGGCTGGGAGCGGTGTTGCCAGGTTCCTTGCAGCGGTGGGATTATTCTGTTTTCCTCATCTGCGTATACATGCTTGGTTTACTAATTACTTAAAATTAACATATCATTTTCTCCACTATTCATGCTGGGTTGCTTGTTTGGAGAAGTGGTAATGAAAGGTGAACTATCTTTAGGGAAAGGCATCACATTAAGGAATACGCACGTTTCCATGAGCAGAGTGGGTAAGGAAAATGGTCCAGTAATGAAAGGATGGAAAAGACTGAGCCCTCCATAGTCTGGTGGCTTTGAAGCGGTTTGTGAGCAGATTGCTGGAAACACTACCTGTCCCAAAGCCTGCTGCTGCTGCTCCGTCCTGATGGGCATGTTCTCCCCAGCTCTGACCCCTTTGCCACAAGTCCTTAAGTCTCTCTTCACCTTAAAGGGGCTCTCAAAGCCTGGCCACAGCAGTGACTCTCCTAGGCAGGAGGGACCAAGGGTGGGCATTTATAAACTGTTTCAAAATAAACAACGTCAGCGGGGAACCAGACAAATGAGCCTTGACTTGAGGGAGCATCCCATCGTGTCCCATCACTGAGGGATGGTCATCGTCCCTCATGTGAATGGTGTTTTAACAAGGAAGATAGACTGGGCTGGTACCTAGTGTATATCTAATCTTGCACACTGCACCTGATGCGTTTTTCAGAAGAGGATTTAGTTTTTATCAGCTGAAGCTGTTCCAGATACACGTGTTTGTAGCTCAGTTTGGTTCATGAATACTCTCAGACTATCTTCTCTTGAGCTGGGGCTTTTAGGTATATCCCGAGATTTCTTTTACATGCTATGTAATAAGTGGGAGAAAATTTTGTTGTAATTACATGATTAATAAAAATAGCTCTGGAGCTTTAGGAATTTTAGAATTCTTCAATATGTATGATTTAGTCCTGCCCAGTAGACTGGGAACTTCAGTAGGAACTGAAGTGTGGGTGACACAGAAGATGAACTGGCTCTTGTATGGTTGCATGCTGTATAAAAAAGAGGCACTTGCATGTGAAGGCAAAGGAAGAGGGTTTTATATTGGGCAGAACTGGTAACTGCAGTGGCGCTTGCAACACAGATTTTCTATATGCTTTGTCCGTAAAGCTGCAGCCAGCTATATGAAAAGACTCAGTAATGCAGCCACCATCTAAGGCAACCCTGTTCCCCTTCATCAGTGTACCTTTTAACCTCCCCAGCCCCATACGTGGGCCAAGGACCCATCATGACCAACCCTAGAAAATGCTCAAACCACACAAAATATAAGGGCAATTACTCTTGTAATAATATAAGGGCAATTTCTTTAGTAAGAAAAGAAACACTGCATAGTGATTCTGTGTATCTGATGCACAGGTTTGAAAATAATCAAAAGTACTTGGAAGGAGGGAGAATTCAGGCAGGAATTTCTAGAGCTGCAGGGTGCCGTGGCTGTGAAAGCCTGGCAGTTACGTTTATGAAGCAGGAGGCTAAGTCAACGAGGTGAAGATCAAGTGGCTAAAGATGCAACTAATTAATGTGTTTTAGATAAAATTCAGCTTTGATACAGAAGGTGCAAAAACACACTTTAAAATCGGATAGATAAACTAGGTTATGTATTTTCAGAGCTGATGTGTTTCCCCAGTTTTAGATGCTGCCTCTGTTCTGTTCAGAGTAATCCAGAATGCCTTTGAAAGGTTGAAAACTGTTTTTTTGCTTATTAATTCAAGTTTACGGTTTTGTGTATATGCTGTTTTTTGTTGAAACTATAAAGTGAGCTCCCCCCAACCATTTTTAAATTTGAAGAAGAAAATAAATGTAATAATTTTTAATGCAAGGTGATAGCAAGCATCTGAGGTTTTGAAGATGGAGCTGTTAATGAGAAAGACCCTTTGGTTGAAGCGCTTCAATTTAACAAAGATCTCTAAAGATAGGAACTCTGAAGTGAGCATGCAGGCTCCATGTTTTCATCAGATGCTCAGACAAATCTTAGCGTAGCCAGAAGGGCTTTCTCAGTTACATTTTTTTGGTAATCTGCTCAATTGTGTTTATTAGTATTTGCATAGACTTAAGCTGACTGTAACGCAAACTGTGCTAGGCCCGTACATATCCTATCATTTTGTGCAAAAATAAGTAAGTTAGATTTCACAGTGATTTTCCAAATTTCTGTATCAACCTGAGCATGGGTTGGGATCAAGCTCTGTAAAGTTACACATCTCAGTGATCACAAGCTTAAGCTTTTGACTGGCTTTTGGAATACCAATTTTAAGGAATTGTTTGAAAAGTTAAGCTTAATTGAAACTGCATGGAGCATAACATAAATGCATCATTAGGAACAGAATAGGACTAGCTCCATAAAATTCAACATTTTCTTTGAACTCTGCCAAATCACTTTGATTTTTGTGATTGATTACAAATTGTGCAGGTGTGTAATGCACTAGTACATTGCTCAAGGAGCTATAGCATGAATTATATTCAAGGTAGGATGACTTTTAATCAATACGATGACAATATTATCTTGTTTAATTTGTCTGATGGCAGTATTAAGCATCAAATCAAGCTGTTTGTTATGTCAAAGGAGTGTGACGTATGGCAGAAATAAAATTCACTCGATGCCGGTTTTTCTGTATTTCATTGCTTTGACAGGCCATCATGATTGGAGACGATATTGTGAATGATGTAGGAGGTGCCCAGCGGTGCGGTATGAGAGCTCTGCAAGTGCGGACAGGGAAGTACAGGTCAGTGCACACCCTACACCCTGCACTCCGTGGGGGTGATCGTGGAAGGAGGGGAAATAAATGTAAGTAATGATCTTTGTGTTTACCTCTCTGCCAAATGGCACTTTGCTCTAATTTCTTTACAAGACATTAATTTCTGAAAGAAAAGGAGTTGTGGTTTGGAACCTAGTACACATTGAAAGCGAAAGCACCAGAGCAGATTTTTCCCATGCCTTTTCCAGATCTTTTCCTGTTGGTGGCACAAATTTGCCATCAAGGTACACTTCCACTTGTCTGAACAAACACCTGCTTGTGCAGCGGTTAGGCTTGGATGGATGATGACATTTTCATTTGCAAAGCGCATTTTGAGAAAACACTGTGTGTATGAAAGTGGCGGGAAGGGGAACACATATTGGCTGTGATCTTTTAAAGAAATATTTTCTGTTAGAATTGCTGCTATAATTTTTTCATCACGGTGCATAGAACTGCTGTGTTTCTTGGGTTTTGCTTATTTTATTTTTTTTTGCTGCTGCGTGAAAGTGTTGTACACTTGATACAAGACGTGTCTGAAACTTCTAGCAGGGTTAAGATTCTAAAATTAGACTGTCGACTCAGGGATCTCTGTGGGTCAGATCTCACAGCTCTATGAAGGACTCCATATGTCTGCTATTTCCTCCAGACATGTATTCTGCACTGAGATGTCTGGAACATGGGAGCTGTTTCTCCACTCCCTGTCTTATCAGAGCGCGGGCTTCTGCAGGCTCAGTCACCTCTTTCAAATGACCCTTCAAGCCCCTCTCCATGCTGGTGTCTCCATGATCTTGTGCTTTCATTGACCAAGAGCTACCTCCCTGCAGCTGCCGATAGGAGACCTGAGTGCAGTTATAAACAGGGCATGATCCAGGGTTGCCTGCTGGAAAATGAAGCCATCATCTGATGCTCAGCCTAGGTTAGGTTTGAAGTCAGCTCACAGTGACTCTCCAAATGCAGTGCAGACATTGGTCCCTACATTTAACATTTGGATTCCATAACGCTCAATATCTTCTCTTAACCGTAACCATGCCTCTTTGTGGTAGGCACGGTTCAGCAACACCATCTGTCATTTGACATAATTTATATTTTTACTTTTTTTTTTGATTTTCAAATACTGAGACTGTTAAAGAAGGATGCTTTTTTGGGGAGGGATGCAGCAGGTGAGAATGGTACTTGCCATGGGCTATCTGAAAAGTTATTTTGTTAGTTTTCAAGTCAATCTGTTTCTCAGTTTTCCTTTTAGTTTGCATAAGGTGATAAAATAATACCCAGTGCCTTAATTCTAATGGACAGTAAGTGATGATTTCTGAGAAAAAAAAGACAGATACAAGTGTATTGTAGTTAGCTATTTTTGCGTCTTTAACATAGTACATCTCAAAATCAGTTGTCTACCTGAATAAAGCTCAAAAAGTCCCAAAGATTAAAGTAAGTGTATAGTTCGTGCTGCTGGGATTATTTGTATGTAATCTGTGTAATCCCATTAATTTCCTAAAGGAGAAAATAAGAATTCAGCAGTTGATTTTACTCAGATAGTAACAGGATCACTTTGAGAATCCACATCTTAATGTCACACAGATACAGGTGGTGGTGAAGGCGGTATCTCTGCACACAGAGGTAAATTAGACCTTTGCTACTGAGCAAATATCTCCTGTGACATACTTTGCCCATCATAAAATATGACACAGGTGATGCTGCATCCAGACTGTTCAGGCAACTGATAGAAACATGCACACACATATAAATATGTATAATCATATGCTGGAAAAACATCTTTTGTATCAAGTTTGAGTAATGATTTCACAGCTGAAGGGGAGTCCTCAGCTGTTCTAGATGGGGAAAAAAGATTGTTTTCTACCGTTATGTTTCCTGTTTCAGTGTGTGGTTGCTGTTATCTGAAAACATAGACTGTTGTATGGCAGTGAAATACAGATGAGTGTCTCTCTAAACTGAGCATGTGGTGCCAGTCTTGTTGTTAGCAATTGTGAGTAAGATGAAATGTTTCTTGTTACCCAAGAGAGGCCAGAGATGTAGGTATTTTTGAGAACGACTGGTTTGGTATACGTGGAAAACCAAAACACACAGTGAGTATTGAGAGAGATGGAAAAAACCCCAAGTGAATGAAAGCTTATGGGCAAAATAAATTAAAAGTAACAGAAAATGTAATTATTTCATGGTGGCTTTAGTTTAAAGCCTGATACATAAGGTTATGCATAGGTCCTCTCTTTCACTTGAGTAGTAGTTCTTGCTGACACAGAGCTGTGTGCTACACCCAAGTACCTCTGGATGGCACCGTTAGTACATTCACTTCAGTATCAGCCACAGCTGTGGGACCTCCCCTGAAAGCTAAGGCTATTTTTGCAAAGTAAGTGTAAAGCACAAAGGCATCAGGGTTTAGTTGTAGACGCTGAGTGTTGGTGCCATGGGATTTCCACAGATTTCAGTTATGAGAGTCTTGAAGCTCGGGACATGAGTGATCACCCCAGTTGGGTTGTCTCTGTTTCTACAACCGTGAGTTGTTTTTTTCCATTTCCACCACAGCAGTGGTGCCTCACTTCACTAAAACGGATGCAGAGCTGATTTGAGAATAAAATAAAAAATAACCGGGGAACTATCCCATGGAATTGTTGCAGGTGCATTTCACAGCATACCACCGGATACGTGGAAATGACATTATTTGCACAGATTATCCCAGGGAAGGCATTCTGCATGTGGTTCTGAAGGTCCAAAGCATCCTGTTGTGCCCCTTCATCCCCACCTAAATGCTGTCCCCAGCTGGCAGACCTCCAGTGCACAAGTGTGCGTTGGCGCAGCTCTCCTTACTTCAGGGGTCAGTGCAGTTTACATGAACATCTTTGAGGTCTGCTGCCCACCAAGTCCCACCAAGGATTATGCACAAAAGGTGACGCGTGAGCCAAGGCTTACTGTACTGTTTGTTGTATTTCAAAGGGACTTCAGTGATTGCAGATTGCAGGCTGCGAAGCAACTCAGTTCATCCTACTTGCTTTAATAAGCTAAAAAGTCCCCTTTGGCCCTGAAAGCCTTTTATGGAAAGAATTGGTTGATCTGCTGATGCGGAGGTTTCAGCAGTAGATAGGGGTGGACAGGNACCCCTTCATCCCCACCTGGGATGGGGACAGGTCTTCTGCGGGGCGGGTGGCCTCCAGCCGGGTACAGGAAGCTGACTTCAGCCTGCAGCCTCGCAGGAGCCTTTCTCAGTGGTGGTGTTTGTGCCGTGTTGCTCAGTGACGGTGGCGATGGCTGCCAGCTCCCTGCTGAACTGAGGAACTGGTTTTGTGAATGCAGAGTGGGGGTGGTTGGCTTTGCAGGCAAGTCAAGGAGGTCCAGAGGAGAAGCAGAAGGGATCTGTGTGGAGCCCCAGGGCTGCCTCCCTCCCTGGGCTCTCGCCCTCCTGGCCTCTGCAAGGTCTTCTTCAGTGTTGCCTGCTCCCAGACTGAGATTCAAAGTGTGGCTTAAGCTGCTGCAGAAACACTCAGTTTTATACCACCTTGCATGGAGGTCCTGAAAATTAGCTCCTTTGTCTCGTTTCTTTTGGATCTTTAAAGTTTAGTAAAATTTGCGCAGCCAGTTTCCTTCAGTATGATGAGCTTTGCATGCTCCTCACACCTGCATCTATACTTATCTTCTCCTGTAAAGCACTTAATCCTCAAGTATGACTTAAGCTCAAGTGTTGAGCTTTTTCTCAGTAGCCAAACCAGGCACAGCGTAGAGTCCATGAAATGCAGTAAATCCTAGCTGCAGAATAAAATTTCAGTTGGTGCAAGTCAGGGCAATAATGGAAAGGTGGAGGGATAAGATGGTTTCTTGAGTTGACCTCAGCTGGCACATTTCTCCAGCATGGGGTAAGTAGTTCAGCTGGCCAAGTATAGCCTTTCTTTGGTGTAAAATCCAAATGCAGAGGGTCAGTCTGGTCTACGGGTTCGTACACCCTCAGTTTGTCCCTTCTACAGGACAGGTCAGGCTACTGCTGCAGACTCTTGTGTGCCAAGAGAAGAAGCTGGTGTTAGGTTTTTCAGCATTGGGAAATCTGATACTAGTTACGAAGTTTCTGTGCACACCTGTGCGGAGGCTTTTCGTAGCCAACATCTTTCCCATCTAGGGAGGAAGGAACATGTACTTGTCTTCCTGCACAGGGTATGTGCTAATTCCACTTGCAGCTAATTGGCTTTGACATCAAACCAATAATTTCCACAATAACTATTGATTCTGCAATGCTGCGTAATATCCTTGTTCCTCCTTGTAGCGTGCAGGTTAAAGCACAGAAAAATTACTTTGAGGCTTGTCCAACTGTCTCCCTGTAAAATTGGAAACAGCTTTCAGGTGCGTCAATGCATCAAATTGCAGGTGTTTTTTGGCAGGGCAGTAGAATTACCTACCCCGATTTCCTCATTGTTATTTACAGGTCTTGATTTGTAAGCACAGAACTTTCCATTGCTAGTGAGCAGCGATAGCCAGGAGTATTCCTGGCAGTGGTACCCGCTGCCCCTGTTTGTCTGTGGGCTCTGAAATGGTTTCAGAGTCTGGCAGTATGGGTTCATCCCCTCTCAGTGCCTACATGAGGTTTTCTTCATTTGATTAGGGATTTATCTCATGGCCATGGCTGATACTGCAGCATCCCTGAGCTCCCTCGTTACGGACATAAAGGATAGCCCAGGGATGGGATAAAAGGATGGAGGCCCACGAGAGCTGCTGTCTCTCTCCAGCTCTGTCACTGTTCTCCGGGAGAACTGGGTCAAGTTACTTCATGTTGCTGCTCTTCAATTTTCCCACTTTATAATTGTCCTCTGAGAATAATTATCCTAACTTCCTTAATAAAGTGGCTTGTGATCTGTTCCTCTTATCTGATTGAAGAAACATACAGAATTTATACAGATTTGTAGGAAATCGGCTTGCCGATTCTGGAAAAATCCAGACGTGATCAAGACAAAAGTTGTGACAGAGGAAAGGTCTTTTAGGCTGCCATCGTCAACTGATTAAGGATTGAGGAAAACAGGGTGGGTCTTTATAATAATCTCCTGAATGAAATTTCTATAATTATCCTTAAAAAGAAAGATTTCCACACATAAATTCACAGCTGTCACTGCATTAGTAAATGAAAGCTGATGACACTTTTTGCAAAGAAATAGTCACATCTTACTGCTCTGCAGAGAAGCAGTATCCCTCCACCCTCACTTGCTTGCTCACTGTGTTACTAACCCCAGCCAAGATGAACAGTTTTATTAGTTTGTTCACATCTCCTGGGTCTTGATGGAGCACACCAGAGGTGCGTAATGAGAACAGGCAGGCGGAGGCACTCCCTTTGTGCTGAAACAGAACCAGAGGCATTTTGATGGCCTCACAGTCCTGATAATTAAGTCTGTTTCAAGTATTAAATGGAAAGACTTCAAACCCATATTTACACTGTAAAAAGTTGTATTATAGTTCACATTAATGTCTTAAGCAATGTTTATTAAAATCTAGCATCAGCAAGTTGGTTTTCATTTTAGTATGATAGCTGATTGCAGTCAATCTGAAGGCATAGTCTTATTCACCCTTTATTGCACATTCAAATCACAGTGTACTCTGTCCACGTGAGGATCTTCACATGTGTTTATCAATTTCTTGACCACAATTTGGTTACTGAAATCTTTGAATCAGTTTTGCAGAGGAAGTTCAGAGTAAATACTGCAGTGCCTTAGCATACGCATACTCATCTGGTGACAGCCTTAAATTTTCCCAGTATGTTCAAATGTCCAGACACAGAAATTGCAGTGTTAGTATCTGGTGCTTTAGGAATGAGTGGCCTATGAGAAGGTTTAAGTTCTTGCTGCTGTAGTATGCTGTTCTTATACAACCATCCACTTTTCGGTGTAGGGTATAGCCAATTACAGTGCAAAATAACAAATTGCATTGGAAATATATTATTGTTGAACTGTAAGTGGTGAACTTGGGAAGCAGAAGATTTTACTCTCTGACTCTAAAGCATCATCTTTTTGTGTGTTTCTGTTTCCTTAACTGAACATAGCTAAGTATTTACTTTCCAGTGAAGTTACTGTTTTATATTAGAAATAACAATTGGATTAGATGATTGTTGTAGGTCCCTTCCAACTGAAGTATGCTATGCTATGCTATGCTATGCTATTCTGTTCTGTTCTAAATGCAGATTAGATCTGAGCTAACACACACCTGAAAGGAGCAAGGGGGAATAGAGTTCTACTATGTTGTAGCTAATGTGTAAATTTTCAGTAGATCTTCAGTCTAAAAGAGAAATGGGAGCTTGTTGTTTTTTTTTTTTTATTTTTTTTATTTGCAGGTTAGCTTATTTGTTGGTACAATAATAAACCTTGAGGAAGCAGTGTGCTCTGGACATAGCCGTGGTGGGTGCTGTACTTATGCTCATATGCTGTTCTGAAAAAATTAATCTGAGTATCAGAAAAGAGATCGGTCTGTGATGAGAGTAGGGGCAAGGAAAAATAGGGGAGGAATGTGTCCTGTCAGTGAGGAAACGCAATATTACCCATCAGTCTTGCCAGTTCTGCTCTCTACCTGTCCGACGACTGACTCTTCTGTAGCAGTCCTACTCTGATCAGCTGTCACATCTCAAACACTTTGGAAAGGAAGCAATTTGCATTTTGCAAATCGCGATGGCAGTGACCGCATCAGCCTGTGCTGCAGTTTTCCTTCCCCTCTTGCTTCACATCCACCCAACCCGTGCAGCAGCAGAGACAGCTGCCGTAGCGGTTTCCATTTGTCCTCTCCTGAAGCTGATAAATGAAGGGCTGAAAGAGGAGGAGGTGTTACTAGTGGGGCTTGATGTGTGGGACTAAACCACTTCCAGACCATCTCTGAAAAGCATCCAAAGCTAATGGCCATGTTGTTTTTCTTCTCTTTTGCTCTGGTGCCTTGATGCCTTGGTAGCACATGCCAGCCTGGGCTGGCAGCCTTCCTCCGCCAGGCACGACCGTGTGCATCTGCATGAGTACCACCAAGAGCCCTTGGCAGCTGCGTGTCCAACGCGTCTGTGCTTCTCTTCTCCCTGCAGATACATCATTCATGACCTGAGGTGGGGGTGGCTGGACTGCCTGAAAGGAGGCAGCTCAGGGGCTTTCCAGGGTTTCCCCGGAGTGTGTTCACCTCCTGCACAGCGCCCGCCGTCACTGTAGACACCTGAGCTGCCTGTCTGAGGGGACCCGCAGGCTCCTGCTAGAGCCCCAGCCTCCCTCCCTGGTACCAGGCCGAGCAGTCTACGAGGTGGGACAGGGAGCAGATCCTTGCTTATTTTTATCTTTAGGGGCCTTTTCTCAGCGCCAGCATAAGGCTGCAGTAGAAGAATTCCACAGCAAAGCAGTCCTGGGAGCCGGCCGAGCGCAGCAGTGTTTCTCAACACTTGTCACTTGCAGAATGCCGAGCTGTATTAGCTTGTTCAACATTTGACAGCAATGATGAATACCATACCAATCGCTAACTACTTTATTTCTGTAAAAATGCTAATGAGCGTCTTGAAGTGTACTGCAGAAATGGCAGAGCTGGGACAGCTGCACAACTGTGGTTTCACTAGAGGTTTCCTTTTTTAAAAACGCAGGTTCCTCTTCTCTGTGTATTTTTTTCCCGTAGTTAAATGTCATCCCAGCTTGCTTGGTGCATGGAGTCCTCTCAACGAGCAGCACGGGCAGCGCGGCAGAAGGGACGACTGCTCTGATTGATGAAACCAAAGCAGAGCGTTGTTTTCAAAGGGAGAGAGAAGCAAACAAGAGAGAGGCAGGCCAAGTCAGCTGCTGATGTAACTCCCTCGGAGCAAATGGTTCAGTATCTGAAATTTAATCTTCTGGCTTGGGCTCTTGCTCGCACTGTAAACGTGCTCAGAAGCGGCGGTGCTGGAGCAGTACCTTGTGCTGGCACCCTGCAAGCACAAAACAACCGAGTGTTCATGCTTTGAGTGCATGGCCTGCGGATGCTGAAGGGTCACCGGCAGCCTTATCTAGTGACATTTGTTTTTTTCCTCTGAGAGTGGGTTTAACCAACAAACCCGGAGTGGCTGGCTAGTCCCCGGGGTGTTTTCTGCTCTTGACGGGCCTTGTGTTTTTATGGCCGAATGCTGGGGTGTGCGGCCCTGCAGTTGTCGAGGAGGCGGGTGCTCAGAGGTTTGGTGTGCTCAGAGGGCCACCAGCCATCGCCACCGGTCCCAGAGCCACGCTGAGGGCCCTGCTGCAGGCATGTGGCTTCTCCGGTAGCTGCAGAGGTGACGGAGATGGATGGTTGTTGATGTGCGTGGGAGTGGGGCTGGAGCCTGCTCAAGCCAAGTCACAAGTCCACAAGCAGGGACTTCTCCTCTGATGAGGAAAGGCTGAGACTTGAGACTGTTTAGCCTGGAGAAGACTGAGAGGGGGTCTCATCAAGGCTTATCAGTATCTAAAGGGCGGGAGTCAAGAGGATGGGGCCAGACTCTTTTCAGTGGTGCCTGGCGACAGGACAAGGGGCAGTGGGCACAAACTGCAAATCAGGAAATTCCATCTCAACGTGAGGGAAACCTTCTTTACTTTGAGCACTGGCACAGGCTGCCCAGAGAAGCTGTGGAGTCTCCTTCTCTGGAGATACTCAAAACCCGCCTGGATGTGTTCCTGCGCAACCTGCTGTAGGTGACCCTGCTCTGGCAGGGGGGTTGGACTAGATGATCTCCAGAGGTCCCTTCCAACCCTGACCATTCTGTGACTGTGATTCTGTGACTGCTGCCCCTCTGGTTGCTTCTGCTGGGCTTGGGCTGGTTTTCTTCCCCTTCAGGAGGCATGATGTGACTCACATGGTGTTAAAAATGAAGCACCCGGCAGTGACAGCTTTAGGTCTTCTACAAGCACTGGGAAACTCCAGTGGGTCCATCAGTGAATGCTGATGTACTGCAGCAGGAGTAAGGGCATAATGTAAGAAAAGGGGTTTGGGTGAAGAGCTGCACTCCCCCGTCAGCGCCAGGCTGTGCTCTTTGCTGGGGATAAAGACAGCTGGTGCTGGGACATGACTCATGTTCACACTTTGCCCTGAAACAATTATGATTCTTACTTGTTTGTGGTTTTCAGTCATTGTCAACAGCGTATACAGTTACACCTCAGCCCTGCACACTCACAGGTTGTTGAAAGATGAGTCCTTTCAGCACACGGGGCCGGTGCTGTTGCATGGGGTCTGCATCCTGTGTCGGGTCTTCGAACTTGAGCCATTGGCCTCCCAAAAAATGGTGATGGGTCTCAGGGTGGTGGGGAGCCAAGCTGGGGAGCCCCAGCTGGTTGCAAGCTGCAGCTGCTGCACATGCCATCGCTCTTCCTATCGACCTGCAGCTCATCTCAAAAGCTTTTGTCTTTTCTTCTGACTGAGTCTAAAACGGGCCCCCATGATGAGCTGGGTCTAATACTCTGCTAAATGCTGCTCCCAGTCGTAGACACATTCCCGTGTGAATATAATTTCTGTGGAGCCTTCTGGGACTGACTTCAGTCGTTTTGGAGGGTGATCTTGGCCACGCTTCTTGCGTGTTGCTTATGCCAGCGGGTGCTTTTGTTTCACAGCTCCGGCTGCTTTTCCGTTCCCAGTCGTGCTCTGAGTGCCCTCTGAGCTGTACAGGGAGGAGAGGGTGTCAGGTTTGGCCTTCCAAGCTTCCACTCACTCGCAACCCCTCGTAACTGCTGCCAGTCTACGTGAGCAGAGTCATGCAGTCTGTCCCTAGGTGGGAAGCTCAGCTGTGCAGAGCACAGCACTGTGGTGCTGCAGATGGTGGCCGCGTTCCTGCAGAAAGAAGGGCTGTGAGCCATTCTGCCCCGTTTCCAACAGCAGCACAGCAAACACCCGAGCTGGTCCCCCAGGTTGCCTTTGCAGAGAGAGCTGGGCACCTGTAGGTCCTTAAGCAGGTCCAGTGGATCATGTGGCAGAAACATCTCTTGCTCTGCATTGCCTGTAAGAACAGCTGGCTGGGGCATGGTGGCTGGGCGTACTCTGGGGAGCCTTCCTCTGCCTCCTGCCCAGGCTGTGCTTGGTGCGGACCAGCTCTACCCACAGCAATACATCACTTGTTTAAATGACCAAAGCACAACGTAGGCATTGGCTGATCAGTGTGTTGCAAGTGGGGAAATTAACGGAAAGAGTTATTTTGCCACACAGGAGAATTACATAGAATCATAGAATGGTTTTGAGTTGGAAGGGACCTTGAAAATCATCTAGTTCCAAACCCCTGCCATGGGCAGGGACACCTCCCACCAGTCCAGGTTGCTCCAAGCCCCGTCCAACCTGGCCTTGAACACCTCCAGGGATGGGGCAGCCACAGCTTCTCGGGGCAACCTGGGACAGTGCCTCACCATGCTGCAACCACAGGGCCCTTCTTCCTCATCCCCCTCCCCATCCCCTGGGACGCTACCAGTTCCCAGTTTGTACTGGAGGGGACGCATTTCTCACCATGCGAATTTCCAGAGGGCTATGTGGGGCAGTACGCACCCAGCAGAGCTCTGCAGTGCCAGATCAAATTCAGACCCCGGTTTTGGATTTACAGTTGCCATTTGTGGAGGGTGGGAGGGAGCTTGAAGTGGTTTTCATCTTGGTGTGAACTGCTGGAGCTCCGTGCCGAGCAAAGCAGCTGCCTCCTGCCTTTAAAAGGGGCTCCTGTGCTGCAGAGCCCCTTCACCTGCCACAAAGCTGAGCTTTGTTCAAACCCCGGCAGGCGTTTGCAGTTGAATAACGTGAACTGTTCAGCTTGGCTGTTGGCTGCATGACACTGAAATCAGGCCTAAAAATGGGAGGATGTCTGACCCTGAACTGAAGGATTTTCACTCATAACCCGGCCTGGCGCATGCCCAGGGTGACATCATCCGGAGGGGAAGTTGGAAAAGCTTCCAAATTCGTTGCTTTCGGTGCAGAAATGCTAAATGTATATGTCAATGGATAGAACGGAAAGAAAAGACCTGAAGATGGAGAAGCAGGATCGGAGCCACATGTCGGAAAAGGGTTTTGGGAGCTTTGTCTGTCTATAACTGAAGGGGAGATAATAGGAGCAAAAAAGGTCCCATTCAGGCAGAGCCTGTCCCATAAATTTGACAGTTTTGTTTCCTTTTAGGTGTGCTAAAAGGTATTGAGCTACAGTCAAGCTTCTCACCATCAGCCCACCCAGTGATACCTGGTGATACTAGTCATGGTTGTGGTTTGAGTCTGCATGATTTAGACTTGCAAGTGCATGGGTAACTGCTTACGGTGGCCATGGAAGCGTCCGAGATGGCCAGGTACTGACTGGCGTCCCTTGGTTTCAGCTCTCTGATATTTGAAAGCAGCTTTGCCCAGGCTAACCTTCAGGGATCCGATTCAAATCTGGGCTCAAGTAGCATGGATGACCTTGCTATTGTTGTTCTAAATCCAAATTGCTTGAACTAAGTTCCTCATATTTCTGTGCTAAGCTTCTTTCTCTTCTTTAAATATGATAGTGTGTAAAAAATGCAGTAGACAGTTTTCCTCTGAAACTTGACGTCTTTTTCCCTCTGGATGCTGCCAGGCGACTCCTGTGCTCATCCTCTACCGAGGACACCTTTACCTCAGTGTTGATGAGTGCACACTGGAGTTTGTAGCTCTTTTCAAATGGTGAGAGCTAGGTGTGATATTTAGATGGGGTGTCTCCATTATCTATTTTCCTTCTGCCTTTTAAATTCTCATTACATATTTATAATGCTGTTACAGCAAAGATGCCTAGAGCACAACCGTGGGCAGTGTTTGGTCTCTGAGTCCCAAATGAAACTGAAAAAACTGCTGTTGCTGTGTAAACATTATGTCAAGAGCTGATTTTGTGCATACTGCCGAGCATTTTTAACCAACAATAACGAAAAGAAGGGAAGAATTTTACCATATCAATGTATAATCTAATATGAAACCAATTGATTTGATTAGGGACTAAGAAAAATGTTCAGGCATGTCAGTCCTTCTTGGGGTTTTCACGCTTTTAGATCATCGCAGCAGTGAACCTCTTCCTGCAGAAGAGCCGCTTTATAGACATCTGCCACAGCACCGGGCGCAGATGAGTTGCTTTTCACTGCAGCACCCTTTGGGTAGGATTTGTCTGACTAAGCATGAGGATATTTCTGGGTGTCTGCTAGGAAATGACAAGGCTGCGGTTGCAAACGTGTTTCATTGGCATCGACTGAGCCCACAGAAGGCAGATGACAGCCCAGGTAGGGTCAGGAACTGACTTCCCGTACTACGGTTAAGTATATGCCCCAGAGAAGGGCTTGGACAGTTCTTCCATGTTTTGCCCATTTTTTATGTAAAAGCTTGAAGCCGCTCTGACTGAGAGAAAAATCTCTATTTGCAGCTAGACTGAAACTTTTTAGCTTTCGATCCCTGATACTTATTAAGTCTAGCCTAACTGGAGTAACCACGTGAAAGGCAGGGACCTAAACCTAAACAGCTGGAATAAATCTGGTGTACGCCAGCAGTGAATGCCAGTCCCGCTGTAGATCAGCTGTAGATTATAGACCCGTCGTTTCACAGGGCGTTAGTGGAGCTGACATCAATGAAAGTGGGACACACGCGAGAAGAGCTGGCTTTTATTGTTGCAGGCAGAGGTCTTTATTTTTCCTTGCTGGTTGAGATGTTCTAGCAAACGCTCGACTTCCTTGTTATCTTTAAACTATGTATAGAGAGGTGGGGAGTTGGCTTTTACCAAGGCAAGTGGACTTTTGCTTTGAAAAGTCCCTTCCTGCAGTTTTTGGCATGACTGATCACCCAGCTCTCAACAGTCCCTGAGCTTCATGATACAGTAGTTTTGTACAAAGCTGTATTTTTATGCACACAAGCTTTTAAAGCTGTGTCTCTTTGAAAACATGTCCCTAGATAGTCATCCCATAGTTTCACACGCAGAGTTGGAGATGGGTGCAGAGGACTTAGTTGGGAAGAGGGAGCAGGCTTGGGGGCTGTGAGAAGGTGACCAGAGGTGCTGGCAGACACACGGTGATGACCAGCACTGCTGCACCTAGCACAAGTTCTCAAATAACATTCAGATAAAAATACTACATGTTAAAAGATGAATTCAACCATATTTTGCATTCGCTCTGAGGAGCAGTCCCTACTGAAATGCTCGCGTCCCCTTCCCCACACCGAATCCTCATCTCCCCGTTGCACAGAGCAGACACGGTCTCGAATGTGCTGGGACTTACAGAGCAACTTTTTCCCCTTGCCAGTCACTGGTTTCCATGTGGGTTTTTCTACTGTGTCTTTCTGGCAGTTAAATACAAACATTAATGCATTTATTTCTGGAGCAGGGCTTTGAGATCCTGCCTTAGCTGTGCATGAAGAGGCACAGAGGTTAAAACTAATGCTGGCCACAGGGTCAATTGCTCACATGCTTAGTTTGAAAGTACTTGAGCATTACATGTAAACATATGTTGGAAAGGCCGCTCACAGCCTCCGCGGGGGCGTATGTGTGGGCTCAGCCCTGCTGCAGATGGGCTCCCAGCTGGCCCCGCACAGGCTCTGGGAAAATCACAGTGCCCAGAGGAAAGCCTGGGCATCATGGAGGAATGGCACGGCTGGGCAGAGGGAGAATATGCCTCTCTGCAGGGCGGCACTGACCTTTTTCATCTCTAAAGCATCCCTGTCTCTCTTCATCAGGCGTCAGAGGTACTGGTCTCCTTTGGGCTGGCTCACACAGCTCTGCTGAGGGTGCTCTTCCCTCTGTCCTGGCTCCTGTTAGTAGAGTGAAAGGACAGGTTTTGGCTGAGGAGGACTCTGAGGCCAACTCCTGTTCGTACAAAACAGGTACAAAGACCTCAGTTGAAAGAAAAAAAAAACCCAAACCACCAAACCTGTCTGCATTTAAATCAGCCTAATTAAAGTGGCTTTTTCCAGGATGGCAGGCTGCGTTTCCTGCCCTAAGTGATTTGTGCAATTACCATCTTTTTTGTTTGTCTGATGGGTTTTTTTCTTACCGCGCTCCTTTATGGGATATTGCTCTGGGAAGATCACCTATGTGCAATACATTATTTTAAGTTTAGAAATAGAGGGCTGGATTCTCACCTGCTGTAGGGAGTGGAGTAAATCAGCAGAGCTCTGCTGATTTACACCTGCTGGTGCTCTGGCCCACTGGGTGCCTGGTAATAGCTTAGCAAGTGTAAAAGAAAAAAATGGTTTCTCCATCCATCTGGAACACATTGCATACATCAGGGGAAGGAGAGGCATTTGTGAGAGCGAACGCTTCATTTATCAGTGTACGAGCTATTGAAAAGACTGGATGTAGCTGGGATAATTATAACCAAGATTAGTCTTCTTGGAATGGAAAAGTAACGACAATCCTAATACCAAATCCTCTGAAATTTACTATCTATTTATTTAGCACCTCGGACCCTTTCCTGCGGCAGAGGATCGGCTAGATTTATGAAGGTGCAGTTTAGCAATCTAAATACTTGGGAGTTCATCTGCTCGGCCCGTGGGCTGCTCTGGTTATTTTCACTGTCACTGCTCGGAGGCCATGGGAACTGGGAATGCAGTTGGGAGTGCAGGGAAGCATAGGCAAAAATCAGCCGGAGTCACTCGGAACACCCTTCTTCCACTTGCTTTGCAGGCGAGGAGTACCTGCCCTTCCTTGGCAGCTTTTGCTGTCGGTGCTGTTGGGAAGGAAACAAAGCTCCTTCAGTGCCCTCTTCAGCAACTGCCTACTTTAGATTTTTCCATCATATCTTTGGGGATTTTTTTCTGCATGTAAGGAGAGGCAATATATATTCAGAAGTTCCTCGTGCAGCTGAGGTTGTAGTAGCAAGAGCATGTTTGAATTGGAGAGCTGACTGCAGTTTCCCATGACGAGCCATGGTTAGCTGTCCATCCTAAAGAATCCTTATCAAAACTGAAAACCTCTGCTGGAAGCTGAAATAGCAGCACAAGAAGGAAAAACCCTTTGGGACAATACAGGGTTTGTTAAAAAAAAACAGAAGAGGTAATCCAGAACCCATGAAAATGAGGGCAGGCAGAGGAGCAGAGCTATGGGCCTGGAAGCCCTTTTGCTGCCTTCATTTAATATTAGGGAAAATGCCTGGGCTGGGGTTTAATAATTGTCGCTGGTCTTTTTTTGTAGCAAGTTCATAACTGCTAGGCCTGTCTGCGTTTGTGGGTTTATGAGCTGTGCTGCGTTTTGGCTGAGTATTTACTCTTTTCTTACCACAAAAGTAACTGTCCTTTCCAGTCCAGCATACCTTGCAGGAGTTGAAACGCATAGCCTTGATTTCCCGTTCAACTCTAAAGCACTGTGGGATTTTAGCATTGTTGTAAGCACACACAAAACCCAAACAACAAACCCTGAAAGATGAAAATGTGGGTCCAAAGAAGACAGAAGTAAAATTTCCTTTGACTCCTTCCAACTCAGGGTTTGAGACCAAGGGGTTCGGTAGCGCTGTAAGCCTTTGTGCTTCCAGACGTGAGCCAATTTCTCACTAATAAAATTTAAAAGGCAATTTTCCTTCAGGGCATAAATTCTCATATAAAATCTCCTACATTTTCGTAAACCACTGTCAGAAGCTGGCCACTGTTGAAAGCGGAATGCACAATTAGCTCAGGCTGCCTGTCCGAACTGGCGTGGCGGCTCTCGCCTGCTGCGCCCTCCTATATGAATGTGCAAGGAGGGCTGCAGCACTGCTGCACTGTCACCAGCAAGGCCATGAGCTCCAGACAGGTCTGCTAATTGGGGAGGCAGGAGAGGATGAGGGGTTTGATGGTGTGTTTGGGGGTGTATCAGGAAGGCTCGGTGCCCTGGCTGCTGAAGCAGTGTCTTTACAGTCCGGTGCTCCCAGCTCCCGTGCTGCCGTCCCTGCCTGCCCATCACCTTGGTGGCTGACTCACATTTTTGCATACATCCAGGTCCTGAAGAGTTTGGGTAAGGTGTTGAACGGTGCGGGACTGATGGTTTATTAGGGAACATCAGTGCTTTTTAGCCTGTGAGCTGCAAAACGGTTGGCCTGAGCAAAGCAGAGGAAGGAATCTTTGCACGTTCTTAGGAAAATGATGGGACAGCAACACAAAATGTACCCCCCGCTGTGTGTCCTGAAGAGAGCTAGTACCCTTAGCACCAGCTCTGCTCCACGTTCAACCCTTTTGTAGGCAGCTCGTTGAACCTGAGGGCCGACAGCTGCTCCAGGTGTTAGGAAATCAAAGCGACTTCCTGAGGTCTTTGTATCTCACCAGTTTCCTGCTGCAGCGTGGGCAAAAATTATAGAAAGCGGGCACCTGGCAGTGAGAGGCAGGTTTAGGAGTGGCTTCTTGCTTATGCTGCCAGCTGTGCAGCAGCTCCGGTGTGGCCGTGGATGAGGGAGCACGCCATCTGTACATGGCAGCTTCGTTGGGCTGGAGAGCCATGTGTGGGTCTGGTCCCTCTCCAGTAGAAGCCAGTGGGAGCTTTTCCCATCGCTCCCAAAGAGCTGAAAAAGGTCTTGCAACTCCCACATGTATCACTTTCGACCTGTTTTTTTTTATTACTTTTAAAACATTGCACAGCCCAATCACAAGAGGCAGAGGCATTCTTGAAATCCCGACCTGGGATCGCTTTCAGCAACAAAAAAAGCTGTGGCAATATTCTCTGCACCGCATCTCAGGAGAGCGTTTTCACGTTGCGTAAACACAGGGTTTCTCAGAAGTTGCTCTAAGAGGCTTTTGTAAAGTTTTGGGAAGCACATTACAGGAGATGTTAAATAGGATGGTTGCAGGGGGGATGGAGTAACCTCCTTGCCTTCCGTCAGTGCCTTAGACCCTCTGTTCTAGCTGCAGTGTACATTATTTAGCTCAAAATTGCTTCTTCTGGCACCCTCCTCCCACACACTTGTGTACTAATATGGCCATTCTCAAAGGCTTTGTCTCTGCCAAAGCACAGCCCGTTACCAAAAGAAAAAGACAATTAAGAGGAAGCAGTGGGGTTTGCCATATAAACGTTTAAAACTTACCCACGCTGAATAATAACGCAGAGCGTCGTTTCATCCAGACAGATGCTTCCTGGATCAAAAGGAGTGACTGGATCTGATGGGAATGGATAAACAGCTTCACTGCTCCCTGTTCCTGTAACTCAGCTCCCCAGTATCGTTCCAGCGCCCGTCCCTGCCTGGTCATGGGTCACGGCGCTGTTGTGCAGGGTGGCTCTGCGTCGGGAGGCTCAAATCAGAGGTTTCACGAGCAGCCCAAATCCTGGTTGTTGGGGGGTCTAGATGGAGATCTCTGTGCCCGCCCCAGCGTGGGTGCTCCTGCCAGATTTGGTGAGGGTGCATGTAAGCACGTCGCCAGTGCCAGCAGCTCCAGCTGCCTCCTGATGCTGGTGTGCTGCTGGCTGCCTGCTCTTAAGCAGTTCCCAACATCATACACCCTTGTCCTGGGGGGCAGGAATCATTTCTGAGCAGCTCTGGGCAAACCAGGGCAACTGAAAACTTCCCTCAATCCCCTGTCTGACGCTGCCATTGCTCCGACCCTCGCGCTTCTTCTGCCCTCCTTCCCAGATCATCTGCTGCACGGGTTGAAGCAGCACAGGGACCTCCTTGCTGCTGATGGCTGAGCCGTTCACACGTAGTCCTCTTCGGATGATGGGGACACATCTCGCAGGCATCCCTTCCCAGGAAAATCCTGAGCAGGATGCTGTAACCCCGTGGCGCCTCCGTAACGAGCTGTACTGGCCCTCCTGACTTCATCTGAGGAACAAGACCATGTTGCAAGCTTGAGGGAAAGGTGTAGGGAGAGGTTTGGGGGAAAAGCAAACCAAACCATCACTGGGCTCTGTAGGCAGAGAGGGATCTGGGGCTGAAAGTGCAGTGCTGGACCAGCCCAGACTTTGCTCCAGGGCCCCGCTACACTCCCAGCAAAACCCACGCAGACAGCCAGGTGGGTTTTATCCAGGAGAGCAGTTCTCAAGGAGAAATGTATAGAAAAGCCATGGTGCTTCTTCCAGCTCACGTGCACCTGTGTTTTCTGAATTGAAAAGTCCACGGTCCTGTGAGAGTGTCTGGAGAGAAAACCCATCTCACAGCCCTCTGCAAGGGCACTGCTAACAGTGGAGACATGAAACACCCTATATACGAGAGTAATTAGCAGCGTCCTTCTACTTCTGTCTGACCTTTTCAGTGCTCTCTGACTCAATTACCAGCCGTTCCTCTTCTCCTCTGAGGCAGCCTGGCAGGCGGCATTGACGAGACCAGCCGCTAAAATGGCAGGAGGTGGCAAGAAAGGAAAAGCAACTGAGAATGTTACTGTCTTGCTGAAGTATTTCTGTACTGGATGTGAGTGCTGTGATACAGTGTTTGGCTGGGACTGGATCAAACGCAAACTGCATCCATAAGACAGCCAGTGCTGTCTCGGCCGGTTAGCAAACTAACTCCATCCCAGGTGGCCATCATCTGGAAAGTGGCTGATTGCCAAGTAAATCCAGGAGCTGCTATCTTTATAGGAAACTCCTAGAAGATTGACTAGGCAGTAAAACAACAGTTTTCTATAGCAATTACTCTGTGGGGAATTTGGCCAGATCTCTGCGCTGCAAATGTATAGGACATATGGCTATAGAAATCCTTGAGAGTGTGATGGAATTTAATCAATCCCATTTGTTTGTATGGAGAGTCAGCCCAGATCTCTGTGGCAGATGCCCAGGGAACACTGGAGGCAGCATAACCTGTTAAACTGAGGCATGTGTTGCCCCGTGAACAGAATACTCTGAATTTGCCTTTTTTTTTTACTCAGTCAGCCCCTCCCCTTACTGCAGCTCAGACACATGCAGTCTTTGCTCATCCTTTCATTTTCCTCATTTTTTTTCCTTCTTGATCTCTTTGCCCCAGATTCATAGAATCATAGAATCATAGAATCATAGAATCATAGAATGGTTTGGGTTGGAAGGGACCTTTAAAGGTCATCTAGTCCAACCCCCCTGTCATGAGCAGGGACATCTTCAACCAGATCAGGTTACTCAGAGCCCCGGCCAACCTGACCTTGAATGTTTCCAGGGATGGGGCATCTACCACCTCTGGATTTATTTATGTGTCTGCCTTGCTTTCTTCTCATGCTTCATCCTGTGCTGGGGGGCAAGAAGAGGCAATTGCATGTCAGGCTGTTCTGGAGTCTTGCTCGCTGTGGGTCCCTGCCAAAGCCTGGGACTGGGCAGGAGCAGGAACTAGCTGGGGGTCCTGGTGGTCCCAGGGACACTGTGCCATGCGATGTCCCTTTGGCAGCATGTGGCAGAGAGCTGCCCTGCAGGCTGTGGAGTGAATCCCCCACCAGCAATGGGCCATGGAGATGAGTCCTGGCTTTGGAGTTACACAAATCCTAAATGAGTTCCTAATGATCCATGTTGTTTTAAGGGGTTTTATTTCCAAATAAGTGACTTTCTCAGGCATGTTTATTACTCCCTTTGGAAACTCTCGGTTCAGCTGTATGTCCAAGCTCTGCACAAGCAACAAGTAGCGATAAAGAACAACCTATTGGCACAGTAATGCAGGGGCCAGCTGGTTGGACTGTGTATTTATTGGACTGGAGATACAGGCAACATGGAAATATGAAGATCTGCTGGCAGCTTAGGCTTCTCCTCCATCTTGTTCGGCCTGCTGCCCTTGCAAATAGCAGGGAATTTTTGTGTAATTACAGGAGATTTGAGAAAAGTTTGTTCTCTTGGTTTATCTGTTCTGAGTTTGCAGTTTGCATACCAACTGCTGTTGTTTGTCATCACTTTTACGGCTTCCCCTGGGTAGCTGGTTCTTTTTCTCTCTTTATTTTCTGGATCTTTTGTATAGCGAGAGGAGAGAGGACCTTTCCAAAGGCACAGCACTATGTGGCTGTAAAACCGCAGGAGGACTCGGGGCAGGGTATATACTCCCTGGAGTGGCCAGGCTTTTATGGAGAAGACAGGCCACTGTCTCCAGAAAGCCACGTGGCTGTCGCTATGTTGTCAAGCTCATTTCAGAAGACAGTGTGGGAGAAGTGTGCTTTATACTGAGATTGCTGTGCCTGCTTTCCAAGTCAATGCTGGCTCCTCATCCAGAGCCAGCACTTGCTATGTAGTTGGGACACTTGGCAGGGACTTCCTAGCTGCAAATTGTAATTACTGGGACAAAAAAAAAGCAACCCTGGGCCAGTCTTGGTCTTATCTGCTGGGATTCTTAAAGAAAAGGCATGAAAGCTCCCAAATAATTCCCCCAGGAGATTAAATATGGTATTTAACGCCTTCCTAAAATAGCCAGGACTCAAAACTAGTGTTGTTCTGAGTGTTTGCATAAAACATCTTCCAGTAATTTGGGTAATGCAGACAGTGCTGGGGCTGTTGCAGAGTGTGGCATCTGACCAGCACGTTAGGGGGTAAACAGCGTCAGCATCAGGAAAATGGCAATGTGAAATAAGCAGATAAATCAGCCTTGTTTTTCCTATAATAAGCCTGTCTGGTGCTCAGTGCACGTGGGTGGGGAGGAAAACCTCATCGGTGCCATGGAGTGACTTGATGAAGTTTGGCCCATCCTCATGGGAAAATCCCAGGGATTTCAGACATACCGTCCAAATCTCGCTTCTCTTGTCAGTCACGGACAATAGCCCAGCTTTGTCTGATTTCAGAGACTAGTGCCCACACTGGGCCGAAGCTGGAAGTGAAGGAAGCCTTTCCTCCCTTAAACAGCTGATCTGACCCTCCTCTCCCCTCCTAGGAGGGCCATAATCTCCTGTGGTTTGAACTTCACAGCTGGGAACTCCCTCTTCCTTGCCCTTCTTTCCCATGGCAGTGCTCATTCCTTGGGGTCTGCCTTCCCACCTGTTTTTTCTGGACATGTGCGGGCTCGCAGGACCAGCACACCATGTTCCTGAAAACCTCGTCTGTGCCGTTGGAAGTCCTGCCACATCTGTGGATCCTGCGGAGCATCACTTTGGTTGGACAGTCTTTCCGAGCCTGCATCCCGCTTGCAGTGTCCAACTCCCCATCGGAACAAACCATAATTTTTTGGTCTCCAGCAGAGCAGTAGGTCCCAGGTTGTGGAACCATTTCCAGTAGATGGCATCAAAGACAGCGAGTTCCTCTGCCCAACCCGGCTCCCCATCTCTGGCTTGGGAGGGCTGTTTCCCCGAAGTCCCATTTCCCAACATGGCTGGAGCAGCCGTTCCTTAAAAAAGCAAGCTCCTTAAAGCAGCTAAACCTTAAAAAAAGAAAGCTCCTTAAAGCAGCTAAACCTTAAAAAAAGAAAGCTGCACGTTGCTTTTCTTTTGCTTCAGTCTTAAGTACTGTGACCATTGTCATATGCCAATGTGGGGCCTGGTTTTCCACCCGGCAGTGGGGACCGAGCGAGTGCTGCTCCCTGCCTTTCGCTCACATTTGACTGTTCAGCCTTAATCTCACCTGAAAAATGCATTGAAAATTCATTGATGAAAAATCACCATAGACCTTTGGATGCAGTTTTTGATGTCTGAAATTAGTTTTCTTTTTATATGTGTATATATTTTTTTGCATATATATATTTGCATATATATATATATTATTTTTTTTTGCATAGTACAAAGGTTAAAGACATTTAATCTGCTTTTTCTTTCTTTCTTTATAAACCATGAATAGACCTCATAATTGTTAGAGGTCCTTGATCTACTGGATATGAAGAAATCCCTCTTCTTGACTCCCACCTGTAGAAATTCCCACAGTCAGCAGCTTTAGCACACCAGGAAACTCCACTGTGCTGGAGTTGACACATCACATTTGAAAATCTGATCCCTGACTCACCATTATTGCTCTTCTTTTTGGGAGCATTTCTAAAACTGGGTCACTATGTTAGCAGAAGGAGGTGAGGAGCAGCGGGTGGCTATGCAGTGAAGGAAGAGGGAATGCTCGTAACATACCCTGCCCTTGGGAAGTGTGTTTAAGCTGCCCCCCAGTGCTTGTATTAGCCAATAGACTTCACAGGATTTTATGGATCTATTTTCAATTAAAAGGAAGGAGGTTGAGTTTCTTCCTGCTGGTTTGTCTTCTGCTCTATTTGTAAGTTGAAAGAAAAAAAAAGTCGCCTTCCCTTCTTTGCTCAGCCATAGATACCATATATACCTTGGGCCTAACTCTTCAGTCCTCAGTGTCTCAAGGTATGCGTGGCTTCAGCCAGTGGCAGGCAGGATTTGGCCCGTTGTGTGACATCTCAGTCCCTGGGCAACCAGCAGCTCGGCTGTCCCGGCAGCGCAGCAGGCAGCGCATGGCTCCTGTGGTGCACAGCGCAGAGCAGGGTTGCCTGCTTCACCTGGACAAGAAATTCCCTTGCAAAAGGAGACGAGATTAGAGAGGGAGAGCAAGATTCTTTTGATGCCATATGGAAAAACTAACTTTCAGATGGTTTAAACTGTTGCATGCTCAGTTTCAGCTTGACTATTCATATGGTCCTAGCTTTGAAGGATTGCATAGTCCCGAAAGAAATCTTACTTACAGTTATTTTGTTCCAGTTACTTCGGAAGTGAACATGAGAGAATCAGTCCTGACCGCCCAGCGAACGGCAGAGGTCCTGCCAGCCTTTCACGGCAGGAGGATGCATGTACAAAGAGGAGGGATCCTGAATGTGATTGTAGAAATGTCCACCAAGATGTAATGCAGCATATAATAAAGCTGCAAACCAGAAACAGATCCTTGAACAGCCCTGAGGCCTCGTGGGCTGTCTCTGTGTCACACAGATAGTTGTTTAGTATAGATGGAAGAAGAATGCAGCTTAATCTTTAATATTGAAGGGGCTTCGGGGGACCTGAAAATGTGGTAGGAGCATGGGGGCAAGGCAGAGGGCCTCTGTTCTCCTTTGCCAGATGCCCTGTGCCAGAAGAGGAGCTGATTTAGGGTAGCTGTTGTCTTGCAGATCACTGCTTGGGGCCTCCATTTTGGTCACTCAGATGCTCAGGTGCGGAGAGGCTGGGCACTGTACTGGCTCCTTGAATCCAGCACTGGAGCTCTTCGGCTTGAGCGTGCTGAATGGAACACTGGCAATTTAACTGGCAGGCTGCTTTTTGTTTATTCCTATTAGCATGAAGTTGGTGTATACACAGCTGAGGTCATGATGTGAAAAAAATATGAAAGAACCCCTATGCAGATTTGGGGTTTTTTTCTGCACCTTAGATGCCCTTACCTCGTGTGCTCAAAGCCTGTGCCCGGTGAGCTTTGATGAAATTTAATTTACAGTGCCTGTGGCAGCTAGATGGTCGGGATAAATGTCCAGCCAAGTCCTCAAACAGGTGAGTTGCACTGGCTCTGCTGAAGCCACTGGACTGATGTTGATTTACACCCTCAAAACATCTGTCCCTCAGCTTTTAAAACCTGTGCTTTTATTGCTCCGACTGCAATTACTTTTGCCCCCGCACCATTGGCCTGAGGAGTGTGCATAAGCAAAGGACTCCTTTGCACTTGATGAGGTCTAGGTGCGGGCTGCTGCTGCTCCCTGCTTGAGCTCAGCCCGGTGCACCAACCACCTCCTGCTGCTGGCTTGGAAGCAGGACTCTTCTGCCTGTATTAGTTTTTAAGAGCAGACAGTTTGTGAAAAGCATCTGGTAGCTTCTGGAGTTCATATCTTGTGGAAGGACTTTCATGTACGTTAATAGATGGTCAAAAGGAAGTGTTCTTTTCATAGAATCATAGAATGGTTTAGGCTGGAAGGGACCTTGCAGATCATTTAGTTCTGACCCCCCTGCCCTGGGCAGGGACACCTCCCCCCAGCCCAGGTTGCTCAAAGCCCCGTCCAACCTGGCCTTGAACACCTCCAGGGATGGGGCAGCCACAGCTTCTCGGGGCAACCTGGGCCAAGGGCTCACCACCCTCAAAGTGAAAAATTTTGTCCTAACTTCTAATCTAAATCTCCCCTCTTCCAGTTTGAAGCCATTCCCCCTCATCCTATCACTACATGCCCTTGTAAAAAGTACCTCCCCAGCTCTTCTGTAGGCCACCTTTAGGTACTGGAATGGGCTATAAGGTCTCGCTGGAGCCTTCTTTTCTCCAGACTGAACAATCCCAACCCTCTCAGCCTGTTCTCATAGGAGAGGTGCTCCAGCCCTCTGATCATCTTTGTGGCCTTCTCTGAACCCGCTCCAACAGGTCTATGTCTTTCCTATGTTGGAGGCTCCAGAGTTGGTCTTCTTTCCAGACCTGCTCTCTTTGAAGCACCATTCAAATGAGTAGCACCGAGGGGGAGAAAAGGCTCAGTCCATTCCTACATCTGGTCACTGGGTCAAATCGAGGATTCTCCTCTGTTCCTGGAGCTCTTGCTGTAAAAGGCTGGGGAACTGCAGGATGCTTTTCTAACTTGAGGACTTTTAATTTAAGAAGCAGTTGGGTTGTCATCCTGCTGAGTGCAGAATCGCTCCATCTCTGTGTTATGTCAGTTTTCTCAGGTTATTAAAAATCCTTGTGCGTGGGAGCACTGGTGGGCTGCTGGAGAGGGGAGTGCGCAGCTTCCTGCGGGACCTTGTCTCGGACCAACGGCAGAATGGTCCAGAGCTCGGTCTGGAAAGCAGTGCCAGAGCTTTGAGGCTTCTGTCCTGGAACTGGAACTGAACCTTCAATATTTTCAAAACTGATTTGAACCTGGACCAAGGTGAAGGCAAAGAAATATTTAATGGGTTGCCAAGTGAGTGTAGCGGTTTGGCTAAAGGCAGGCATCGTCTGCCAGGGAAGGGTGCGGAGGTTTGGTTGACTCTCCCAAGAAAGATGTAAGGAGAGCAGGGTGAGTTATAGCATGGTGGTTCAGCATGCATGGAAGGTGGTGGGCAGGGGTCTCACCACCTCTGCCTGCACCTCCCATGCCCCAGGCACAGCCCCGGTGCCCTGTCACCCCGAGTGGCGCTGTACATCGCAGCCTATTGGGGCCAGCATCACACCCACACCATCACATGACCTGCTCCAACATTAACGGGTGTGAAGCCGAGGATGCTCTTGCTTGTTGCCATCTCTTGCCTGTTCCTGGCCTAACTGGGCATTTGCAGCCAGGGCTGAACCTGAGCTGGGAGCACAGCAGAGAAGGGACTGGGGTGACTGCTTAGTTGGCAGGGGTCCTGGAGACTTCTGCTTTGAGAAAAAGACCCTCCATGGACTGTCTTCCCTTTTCATTTTGATCAGGCCATGCATATTGCATAGCCACAAGCGCTGTTGGAGTTTTGCACCCTGGGGGAATAACAGAGCACGCAAGTGGTGGTGCTTCGTGTCCTCAAGGTCTGGTGGCTGTGTAAGAGAGCAGGCTGCTGCGTGGTGGTAGCTCATGGCGTCTCCTGCACTGTTCAGGGCTTGGAGAACACAGCTATGTGGTTCAGGAGAAGCACAAAATGTCAGTTTTTGGTGTGTTTCCTGGGGTGAGTTGCCAAGGCTGCGTGCAGGCATGCTGGAGGACAGAGAGCTTGTCTGGCTCAGACAGTTTTTTGCCAGGAACTGTGCTCAGAGCAAGGCTACTGCAACAGTCTTGTCTAACAGAGGGAGAATTGACGCAGAGCTTTGCTGGAGTTCAGAAAAAAAGCAGATCTGCGTAGGGATAATGCATTTGTTTAATGAATTAGATCTGAAAACAGGATTAAGCCCTCCTGAGGGCTTTGAGATAGCAAACAGAAGGCTCATCTGGACCAGTGAGTGCTCTGGTGCCGTGGTCACATTGCACGGCTAGAAATGGTCTTGGCACTGGCGGCATCTCTCAGTGGGTGCTGGTGTCCTGGGGGACCTTCGAAGCTGCAAGGAGCTGTCAGGCTGATGCCCACCAGGGCCATGACCACCTGGGAGCCTCCAGATGTGCCCTTGGCCTCTGTCTCGGGTGGGAAGCAAACAGAATCCTCCAGGCTAAGCAGTCCAGCAGTGCTCCTCTTTAAACATCCAGGCTGCAGAGGGGTGAGGGAGGGAATCATTATAAACTTAGCACATGACTTCTAGGGCACAAACTTAGCCCAGGATGTAAGTGGGTGCAAATCCGCTGACACCAGCGACTAAAGCGCTTTCACAAGATTGAAGCTGGACCATGTTCTCCAGGTGTGATGATACTGCGGTGCTGCCCAGTGTCAGACACTGGTGCTGCGGTGTCAGGGAGGAGTTTTCTTCCCAGGGAAAAATGACGAAAGGTGCCAGTCACTTCGTTACTGGTTATCTTGGTCCTTGGGAATGAGATAAGCAGAGCTTGAGGAACAGGCTTTATGGGAAGAAGGGGGAACAGAGGAATGAAAGAAAGCCAACCTGATGCTTTCCAAGAACAGATCGGAGTGCCTGGGACCATTCAGGTGTTATCCTTGGTTACAAGAGCTGAAAAGCTGAGAAGAGTGCTTGAAATGGGAGATAAGAGGGACCTCTTCGGATGGCACTTTAGAACATGATCCATAAAGATTTGGCAGGCACCTGAAGTCTCACTATTAGTTTTTTTTGTTGAGAAGGGACAGGTGGGCATGCTTTCAGAACGCTGCTGTGCAATGGTAAACCCTCTGTCCCAAACGTATTCCTCATTTATAGCTTCAGGAAGGTTAATTTGCACAATAAAATGACCCATGTGGTAATACCTGGGGACTTCACCACAGTGACCGCAGCCCTTAGCTCTCACATGCCGTCCCAGGAGACAAGGCAGAATTTGGCTTTGCATGCGCTGAGGAATGAACGAATAAATAAATAATCCTTCCTGGACTATGCAATTCACCATTTATAGTCATGCAACAAAATCCTGCATTCTGGTTTTCGGAGAGCTAGGGGGGTGGCTGGGGGCAGGGAGAGTGGGAGACTCGCCATCGCTGGAGGGGCGGAAGCCTTGTCCCGGGCATGGAGCAAAGTCTGTCTGATGGGAAAAGCTAAAAGGAGCCCATGCTCTGCAGCAGCCACAGGGAAGCCATCCAACAGCAGCTCCATCTTGAGTTATGCTTGTCTGGTTTCCACATCGCGCATATACATGTGAGCAGAAAGGCCAGAAGGGCTTGTTTTTGTGCTGAGGCTGCGTAGGAGCAGTAAGGGAGTCTATTATTTGGCTCGCAAAAAGATTCGGCTGCTGTCCCATGGGCTGACGGGGCTCACCTCTTATGTTTTGTTGATTTTGCCATTGATTTCAGGCAAGTCTGGAAAATTTACCTGCTTGTTTCAGTGAAGGCAGCACAATAGCTGGCTGGAGTGCTGGTCCCTGAGAGGATGCTGCTTTACAACCTAATTCGAGCAACTTGACTTGCATTTCAGATCTTGCAGAGATTTACACAAAAGTTTCCTCTGTGGTCATGCCAGGGAAGTGCAGTGAGGGGCAGGCGGTGGTTCAGAGCCAGGCGGCTCATGACGGGGAATCGAGAACACAAGGACGTGCGAGGACAGAGTTTGCCAGAGCTATGCTCAGAGAGGTTACACCTCCCTCCTTGCATGCATTGTAAAATGTCAGAGGTTTCTTGTAAGGGGCTGGGATTATCCTGCTCACTTAGCTTTTTATAAACTTTTCAAAAACAACATTTCAATTCGTCATTTTAGTGAAAGAAACAGCAGCTCACATTCCTGTTTCACAAATACTTGTCATTCATGGGAAGGAGGAGCTCGTTTTAGCGTGTGAGATGGCTGTATTTGTTTTCTGGGGTAAGTACATGTGCCCAGGTTCAGTTTATCTCAGCTGAAGTGGATTTCCTTTTCTTTGTTTTGTTTTTCTTTTTTTTTCTAATATGTAGTTTATGGGGCTGTGAAAACAGCCATCCATGGTTGCTGCAATTCTGTTAAGCACTTCAAGATATTTTTCAACTCATCCGTTTTCAGTGAAGCACTTAAGCATGTGCTCAGCTTTTACAAAGCCTTAATCTTGTCCCTTAAGATACGGGCAAGTTCAAGTATCTTGTTGAAAAAGGGAAGATTTGCTGAATCTGTGTGGGGTTCAGTGTTCACCATAACTCCCTGAAGTAGCCATAAGACAGAATAAATTTGTCTGCTTTTGCTTGGTTCTCAGCATAATCCACTGATAGTAGAAAATGCAATTAGCAAGTAAGAGCTTCACTCTAAATCTTTTTGTCCTGTCGTCTGCCCCAAAGCTGGAGCCAAGAAAGGTCTTGGGGAAGAGACTGGGTCTGGCAGCAGAGCTGCTGAATGCACATCCCCGCTCCCTGCTGAGCTCCTGGAGGATGTGTGTTCAAAAAGCGGGTGGCTTTAGCCACCGGAGTGGTGTATTACAGCCCTTTTTGAATACCCTGCGTTACTGTTCTCACACAAAACCCGATGGAAGGCTCTTTATCTAAAACCGGAATTGCATGAAAATTAGCTGGGGCTAGTGAAGTAGCATCTGTGTTATCTTTTCCTTAACCCCGCTTTACATCTCCTCATCTCAACATGTAAATCTCATTGCTACTGGGATTTATTGCACAGAAACCTCAGGAGCAAAATCTGCGGCTTTTGGAGGGACATCTAGCTTAGTTTTCTCAGTAAATCATATCACTTCTATTCAGGTTGTTTAGCTGCAGCGTGCTCCTGCCATCGTGTGTCGTCTGACTTTCCCAGCTCTCGCCAGAGTTATTTGGCAATACTTGTATATACAGAAATATGGATTTGCATGCATTTGAGGCTTCTCCTTTTACACTCCAGAAGCAAAGGAGCCCAGCAAAGGGAGGTGCTGAAGGTAGCTCCGTTGTTAAGCTGGTGTTTCTTTTCTTCTTGCCTGTGTGCGGTTGTTTGCCTGGGCCCTGGCGCACGCGTGCCTGAGTGCAACCTCACAACGCAGCCACTGGCTTTGGGGCTGCCTTGCTGGGCTTTGACCAATTGCAGTGGTGGCAGCACTGGATGCTCGGTAGAAACTCCCAGCAGCTTTCTCTCACTTCAAGTCTTTGGTGTGTTTATTTTCTCTGTTACAAGGCAGAGCAGTCACTGCTTTGTACCCTCACTCAAAGCCTTACTGCCATCCTGTTATGGTTTGAAGGACCCACAACAATTTATTGTCATTTAGAGAATTACTCTATCACTCGATGACCACTCCCCACCCGAGAAGGGGAATCAGGAAAAACAAGGAAACCCAAGGGTTGACATATAAACAGATTTAATAGAATAAGACTAAATAGTTTACATTAATAATACTAAAGAACCAATATTGATCCTGATACCAATATGAAATATACGAGTATTATACTCAGCCCATTCTATCAGTAGAAGCTATGCACTCCCAGCAGTGGATGGCAAATGTGGGACACTGCGAGCGCTGCGGCTTCGGGAGGAAGGGAAGGGCTCAGGGCTCTGGCACTGGGGCAAGGAGTGCTCAGGATCGCAGACATCATAGAAGAGAGAGAACTCCTTGGCAAACATTGTAATTTATATGGAATGTGACATTCACGGTATGCAATAACCCTGTTGGCCAGCTTGGGTCAAGTGCCCGGGTCTTGCTCCTTCTCATCCCTGCACCTGGCGAGCTCAGAAACACTGAGACCTTGAAACCCACACACCAGAGCTGGCTGTAAAGTAAATATTTTCACAAATTCAGACACTAGAGTCTTCTAAAAAATTCAGTTTTCCCAAGCATTAGAAGAGGCCTTACTAAAAAGTAAAATTACCAAAAGAGAAATTAGTCCTGCGTCACTCAAACCAGGATGCATCCCTGCGGCGATGGTGTTCCCAGCCTGTCCCCAGGCCTGCATCCCATCACAGCTTTCTCCCCACCATCCCTCTCCCTCTGCTCCTGGCAATCGCACGTCAGAGACAAAGCTCCGGTGGGGAGAGGACCTCTGCCCAGGATGTTACGGACCTGTGCATCTCTGATGGAGCAGCTGGATTTTTTTGTCTGTTCTTCCTAACAGAAGCTGGGCACTTCTGTTTCTGGCCGTTGCCATCCTGAAGTCCTGTCTTTGTCCTTGAATTAGATTGAACCGTCTTCTCCTTAACCTCGTCTTCATTTCACAGCGAATTTGCAGGGTGTTCAGTTGTTTGGACATGGCTACTTCTGGCTGCAGGCTCTCTCCTTTCTGGGGCTGCCAGCATGAGTGATGTTATCTTATGCTAATGTGTTCACCTTACAGCATCTTCTGTCCCTCCAGCTCTTGGTAACCTAATAGGCACGTAATTAGGTTTATTCCCTGCCCTGTTCCCCTCAGCGCTATCTCCTCTCTGCTGGGTCAGTTGGGTATCTCTCTTCTCAGAGGTGATGGTTGCAATGCAGCCCTCACTGGGCTCAAACCCTCCCTGCCTTGCTTGTAAACTCATACTGTGGACTTGTACGTCAGGCAAGCGGGATTTTTAAATCAACTTCCAAATTCTAGTGTAAACTCTTCTCCCTCTGTTAATGCAGGGCACACCCAGGTATGCACAATCAAGGACTCGATATACTGGGTAAACACTACTTACTAACTGGGTTAACAGTTAAGGCTCTCAAAAATGAGATTATCCTGGAACTAAAAAGCTCACTGATGTGACGCTGGCGTGGCAGGGCTCAGCAGCAGCGGGTGGTGGCAGGGTGGGGTGAGAAGAGCTCTGCTGATCCCAGACTCCCTATTGAGGCAGTGATTTGGGTTGAGAGAGGTGACCAGAACGGTCATAAAAATACTGATAAACTGCTGTATCACAGTCTGGGGGAGACGTATGGGCATGGTTGTGGGTGTGGTGGTGTAGGTGCTGTGGCACCAAAACCAGAACGGTTTGCCCTATCAGACCTGTTGTAACAAGTCGCACATCTCCGTTGAGTGTTGGAGGTGAGGTGTTGCTGCGTGGCTATGCTGAGCATGGCTTGCTTCGAGTGTGACCCGAATGAGATATTTTGATGGCAGGAAGCCTTTAGTTCAGACTGGTCTAAGTGTCACCTCACATGCTGCTTTGTGACACCCTGACTCATAACCACAAGCTCTTCCTGAGCTCACACGTTTTCCTCCACAGCCCTGTCTTTGAGCACTGCTGCTCTTACAGAGCCTCTCTACCACTCCTCATGGCCAGGAGACCAGAAGGGAGCTGCACATTTCCAGTTCTCCCTGCAGCTCCGTCTGTCTGTCCAGGGGAAGCCAGGTTAGAGAGTGGATTCCTTCCACCAGCTGTGCTCCAGCTTCTGCTGGGGCCAGTGGCTGGGTGTCCAGCAGTGTGTCTGGCCTGACGATCCTGGGGCCACCTGGAGCAATGACGCCAAAAAGCAAGCCCTGGCACCAAATTTAAATAAAAATGATGCACCAACCTGTCAGTGTTTTAACTGTCCGAGTCTGCTCGGTGGTTTTGGGAACTTGCTCCCCTTCAGAGGTAAGTTTGCATTTTGCCCATGCTCTTCCAAGCATCTCCAGGTGGTTTAGAAACAACACTCTTGCAGGAAGGGTTACTGAAGACAGGCAAAGGTCACAGGTGGGAGAAAAGGGATCACAGTTGTTTTAAAATAGTTTTCTGGTGGTTGGAGAGGCCTCAGGAGCAGTGACTTTTTGACTTTGCAAACGTGTCGCTTCTCGTAGGAACTGGGTGGAGACATCACCTACAGCAAACAACATTCTCCTGCCTTGGGCAGCATCCAGAAAATAGGAAGGGACTGTGTGTTTTGTCTTAAAGAAGTGCAGAAACAGGTGCTGCCAAAAGAGTGGAAGAAATTAAGTCCAGCGCTTTCCAGGAAGAATGTCCTGTTTCCTTCATTTGGCATTAAAAAGTTGGATTTAAGTAGGTCAGTTCCTCCTAGGGCTGCAAAGGCGAGAGCTGGGGCTGTAGCATGGTGCAGGCAAGAGATGCAAGCCCTCCCCTTCTCAGTCCTGACCCCCAGGACTGCTGACATTTCAACCCTGTGGCCTCTGGAGCTCTGCTTTACTTTTCTGATCAGAACTTTGCTTGGCCGCTACTGATGTGTGAAAGCTAAACACCTTTTCCCCGTGGTTGCTGGTAGCAATATGTGTTGTTTGCTCTCTGTCAATCTGTTGCGAGAATACGATGACCTCCTCGCTCTACACTTTGTGCCCAAGAGCAGGGTAGCAAATGGTACAGCTCTTACTGCAGTGATGATATGCAAAATGCATTTGCACCGAGTGGTTCAGAAATACGTGTTTTCCTCAACTCTTCCCAGAGCTGCTGAATTGGAGGGGACTGAGGAAGTCAGGATTTGTAACTGGAGGGCAGAAGAAGGGTGGCATAGAAGTAATGGACCACATCTATATTCCAGCTATACCTGAGTGCACAAGAAAATCTTATCTGGGTGCATCGTTTAGAGTAATGTGAATTCCACTTGGATGAAGAATCTAATTAAGTGCTGCAGGCTTTAGACAACACATTAATATTTTCAACAATTTGACCCCAAACAGCCATTAAAACTCTTTCTGATGGCTAATATGTGTTACATGCGTTTGTTTTAATTAGAACAAGATTGTAATCCATACTTCAGTTAAGTTCATTACACTTATAAACTTAATACAATCAAAAGATCAATTGGTCATTAGCTATGACCATACAGCTAGTCCACTGTAATTAACATTTACATAAAACTTTTAATTGTGTGCCTGTCCTTCACAGCAGGTGAGGCCTTTCTCCCTTATGCTGCTGATGTTTAAATCAGGTTAGAAGCTCTGTGTTGCGTCTCTAACTCATGATGAGGTAAACCCCATTTGTAGAGGCTGGTTAGGGAAGACAGCAGCTGGCCCAAAGACACCAAAACCCAGAGGGCTTCACAGCGTGGTCCGTCCTCTCCCCAAACAGCTGGCTGAGCTGGACAGGACTGTATGTGCATCGTGGTGGGCTTATTCAGACCCTGACGGCATGGTCAGCTCTGGCCAGATGTGCACAGTGGTTTTCTGGTGGAAGGTGGAGGTGTAGGGCCAGGTCTGCTCCCCGCCACCTGCTGACACCTTGCTTTGGCCTTCTGTTGTTCCTGGGCTCTTGGGGCATCCTGTGCCCTCATCGCTACCCCAGCCTGGGTGGGATTTCCATCCCCGCTTTGGTGCGGCATCCTGGCGTAGCACAGCCTAAACTCATGGGGTCAGCCACAGCTGGACGCTGAGCCATGGGGAAGCCGGAGCGGTGGACACTATCCTCCCTGCCAATTAGCGTGAGTTCACAACAGCTCTTAATTAGTGCCATCAGCCAAGCAGGATCCATTGCAGGGGTGTTCATAGAGAGGGAGCTCTCCAAGTGATGCATCGAAATGTTTCTTCAGCTTGGGACCAGCCACGTGGGGAAGGGATCACCAGAGGGAGAACAGCACGAGTGCCAGCCTGTGTCTCTGTATCGGGCGACACACAGGTGGTGCCCAGGGTTGGTGGCACAGGGCTCCACTCGTTGTTGGGTGGGCAGGTACAGACACCTACACTGAGCGATGCGATGGAAGCCAGCAAGGCCAGCAAGTAGCACTGTTGGCTGAGCCACGGCAGCAAGCTGTGCCTTTTTGCACTGGCAGCCCCTAGAACTTCTCCAAAATTGCTTGTCTGCAGATAATAATGAATAGTGCATTTATACTTAGTAACTGGGTAGTGCTGGTTTCGCCTCCCTGAGAAAAATCAGCATCCCTCCTTGAAGGGACAGAATTATGCTCCTTTTTCCATATGCGGGCTGCATAATTCACTATAATTTTATTATCTCTGTGCACTCAGAAATACACCACATGGCTCTTCTGTAAGTGGAGAAGATAAGAGGCTATACCAGCATGAATTTTCTTTAATAAGATTACACTATGATAATAGGCTACTAGAATAATTTAGCTCCTAATGATTTTGTTCTTTCTCTCATCCACATGATCAAGGGCAATATGCATTAAAGTTGCAGAGGCTTTTTTAATTATGCAGTAGTAAGTATATATTTTATATAACAGCTTTAATGATTCAAAGGGAATTTTTGTCTTTATGGGAAATACTTATTTGGTGTTGCCATTTTCAAGGCTCTGTGTGTGTAAGCACATGCAGGCGTATGGTCGAATTTCTGCAATATACTGGTGGTGTTTTTTGTGGGAAAAATCCAAGTGTTGAAACACAATGCAGGCAACCAAGCTGTCTGGAAGGGGATCAACCTTGTAATACTTTAATCTGATAAAAAAAATTGTAAAAATTGTAAATGATTTCTTCATGTGCATGAGTTGCCTAACATCAGGCATTCAAATTAGGAAACGTTGCCTCAACTCCCTTGGGGCCTCAGTTTCCCTTTCAGTAAAACAAATGAGAGAGTCACTGGGACTTTTAAACCTGCCTCACTGGATATCCCAGCCAGTTTATATTGCACCCTGGGAGCGCCGAGAGATTTAGTTCCCTAATGTTTGTAAAACTCCAAAAGATCTTGAAAGAAAGAATGCAAAGTCTTACTTTAACGTTCCCAGAGGCAGCGCTGGGTAACGGCTGTCACCTGGATTATATCCAGTTTTAGGAGAGCATAATTTTATCCACGATCCTACCTGGCACCGAGAGCTTTTAGCCCTCTGCGGTGGAGTTGGCTTGGCCTTCAGTGCTATCTGAACCTGCTCTGCTACATGGCAGCCTCCCTTGAATCACTCCTCTTCTGGCCTAAATATGGCTTGATTTGGCCCGATTTAAACAATAGATCTTCAGTTTAGTTTATGTCAACATAGTTCCTGACATAAGTGGGGAGGGTGGGGGCCCAGTGCCACACATCTGTTAATCAGAGCTGGATGTGACTTTGCAATTCATAGATGGTTTGTGTGGACTGGAGTGGAAGAAAGCAGCACTCTGCAGTGAAAGACTTTTGAGATTTGCTCTGAAAAGACTTGTCACCAATAGGACATGCTTCCCCACCCTGTGGCCATGTCTTTGTGGCTTATGTAGCATAACCAAGAGGACAGAATTCATCCCAGCTGGCAGGTCGTGGTCAAAATTTTTCCCTTCTTCAAGGACCTCTCTGAGTCCATATGGAGAAAGGAGAGAGAGAGATGTCCATGCATCTCACAAAGCTTTGGAGCTACATAAAGGGTGAGGGATTTGCAGCAGATGGTGTTTGCACCAGGGTGTTTGGTTTAAGGCTGCTCACAGTTGGCAGTTGGGCAATGGTAGTTTTCATTTGGGCATGGTGGTGAGAAATTTAATCCCGGTAGAACTTCAGGTTCAGGGCCGGATGGTGGGCACCAGCGTTTCAAACACCGCCTTGCTCTGCTGGCTAGAAGAAGGGTTGTATAACCCAGGGCTGGGAAACTCATCAGCTGCCTGAGCTCTGCCTGCACTGGGTCTCTCACTCCTTTTTCAGCAGATGGGAAATAGTAGCAGAAATTTTCCAGCTAGATGAGGCGGTGGAGTCGGGAGGTCTGGGGAAGGGGAAAGGGTTGGGTGGGTTTTCCTTCGCGGTGAGAAAGGCCTTTCCCTGCTGCTGTTAACCATGAGGATTTAAGAGCGAGTTCTTCAGCCGCTCCTCTGCCATCGACCCCAAGCTGAACCCTTGGGTTAGGAGCTGACTTTTCATTCGGGAGTCCAGGGCCTTATTCTGCAAGCTAAATCAGAGCCCAGATGGCTTAGAAAAACCAAGAGAGCTCCAACCTGAGAGCAGCTCTTGCCACGCACGTTCCCATGCTCTTTCAACAGGCTGGGGCAGCTCTGCCAAGTGTGATTTCAGAGGAAGCTTGGAAAGAAAGTTCAGCCCTGTCTCTTGTCCTTTCTTTGGAGAACTTCTGGTGCCTTTGCAATGGACAGAACAGCCGAGAGAAAGGGCTTTTACAAAGCTCAGAGCTGGGCTTCTGAGTGTTCTGCTTCCCTTCTTCCGAGGATGTGTCCTCTTCCTCCATGAGTCACCCCATGGATGAGAATAAGAGACTTTGTAGGGCAAAGAGGACAAAACAGGAGAAGCTGTTGTGCTGTGGCCATTTGTTTGTGGATCTGCAAGCGTCTGTCATCTCTAGCTCGGGGACTTTCATCCCAAAGAGCTCTGGCGTAGTCCAAACTGAATGACTTCAGCGTGTTTGTATGCGTAGCTGCACGCTGTGCCGGGTGGCTGCCTGCCACCCCTTGCCAAAGGTGGGTACGTTTCAGAAGTGAAGCAATTTGCACGTATATAAATATTCAGTGCCTGTGGGTGAGCCGCAAACTGTGCCAGTTGACGTGTTAAAATACTTCCTGAAATTTGCTGGGAGGGGTGGATGATCCAGTTGCTGCAGGGTTTGCCTTGTTAGCAGTAAAGCAGCGTGTCTGAGGAGTCAAACCTCTCCTGCCATGGTGACACTTCTGCGCCTGGCCACATCCCTGCAGATTGAGGAGGTGTCTCTGCCCTCGGGCACAGCTCTGACATTGGCCTTGGAGCCCCCGCAGGCCGGGAAGGGGCCTTGGGGACCTGGTTGCTGTCACAGCTCCCCACGCGGCGCTGTGTTTCCACACCTGAAAAATTCAAAGATGGCTTTGCAAGTGTCCATCCAGCCTTCATCTCAGCACCCGGCTCCATGCACCGGGCAAGCATGCTTCCTTCTGAGCAAACGCCCCCACTGCTGCTCCGTCCTTCTCTTGTGAGCTGCTCGCTGGAAGACTTCTAATTAAAGCCGGATTATTGGTCTTGGCCCTTCTTGTTAGTGTTTTTGGTTTGGGGTTTTCTTTTTTTCAGTCCCTTTAAAATGTCTGGATAGATGATATCGAGGTTAATTTGTTTGTGATAGAGGAAACGTTTTCACACAGTGGCTAAATGTTGTTGGAAAAAGAGCAAAATTAATAGCTGCTCACTTAATCCTGATTAAACTGGCAGCTGGGAGATATTGATCAGCGTGTTCACAGCAAACTATCCCTCTCTAATGCACAGGGTAAACAAGCGTAAGACTGCGGTTACCTTAACCCTTCCCACGTCGGTAGGCTGACGCGCTGGGCAGTCACCTGAACGGGAGCATCGCTTTTCCTGCTCCCCAGCAGAAGGGCTTTGCACGGGGTTAGATCCCCGGGCAGGGGCAGGAGGGGCCTACAGCCAGGCTGGCTTTACCCCCAGATCTCTTGGGATTGTGGAGCAGTCATCCAGGTCTGGGTGTCCCTGGGCAGAGCATGGCAAGCCCTCTCAGGTGGGGACCCTCGGTGGCCCCCACTGCCAGCCGCCGCTGCAGCCATCACATAGGATGTTTGAAGTGGAGCAGAGTGTTCCATATAATTCAAAAAAGCTGCCCTGAGACAGTACCCAGGGGGTTAGCAGCAACTGATTTTAGGGGTTTAAATCAAAAACAGGGCTTGGTCAGAGCGGGCACCAGCTTGGACCTGGTCCCAGCTTTGCTGATGTTTCTGAATCCTGTTGCTTCCATCGCTCTTGGTCGTTTTCCCACCCATCCTTTTTATGTCTGGTGCATGCTTTCTGGGGACAGATGGCAGGATAAAGCCCTCAAACCTCTCAGCCCACCCGTTGGATTGTACTCTTACCCTCAAAGTCATAAACCAGAAAGCAATTTCGAGACTGCCGAGAGAGGGAAGGAGGCTCAATGGCCCCAGCTTTCCTGCTCAGGTGCTTTATTATTCTCACCAAACACATGTTCCACATTAGAGGCGGTGCATTCTTAATGCAGCCACTGCCAGGGTGTCTCCAAACAAAACAAATTGCTCCTTCAATATTCACAAGGTCACTGTGTTTTTGGACCTCTGGCTGCTGCTCCATGGTCAGGTTCCTTTTTTTCCTCCAGTGACTGAATTAACACAGACCAGGTCTGGAAGTACCTAGAACTGTCTTCAGCCTCCCAGGGAGCAAGTGGTAGCACTGGAGTGGATGACAGTAATGCAGCAAGGCAAAGGAGCAGCTTTCTGGAGGGCACCCAGAAATGTGCTTTCCCAAGGAGATCAGTAGTGCCAGGGCACACTGCCAAAACTGGCAGCTGGCTCTCCCCACTCCCTCCCGTCCTCAGCCTTGCTCTGCTTCTCCACCCTGGTGCTCCACTCATCTCGCACTTGACAGGATGAGGGTTCCTCACTCTTCCAGATATCCAAAGAAAGATATTTCTCCAGATGTTCCTCCTCATGGCACGTGACGGTCTTGCAGGAATGTCCATTGTATGCTATAAAGACAGGCGCTATTATAATCACTGTCCTTGGCCACACAGGCTCAGGCTTCCTGTTTTCCTTGTTACCCTTATTCCACCGAATGTTCCCCTGTAGGTACATCCACACAATAGCTGACTTTCAGCCTACACTTGTATCCTCTGCGCTCTGGTCCGGATGATTGATCGCTGTTGGACTGCATCTCTCCAGGATGCTGATTGTCCTTTACAAAGTGTGCTGTCGCTGACCACAGGGCCAGATCATCCTCCGTGCATCCAAGTTTATGAGATAGAGTCATGGCAGGTGAAACCTATCTGCTATAGGTGGGTGGAGGTAAGCTATTTTACAGCTGAGAAAGCAGGCATCAATCAAAATGGAAAAAGTGATGGAGTTCTGGCTTTATTGCAGGGTGCTGCTCTTCTCTTTTTTACGTGGTAGAGAGCGTAGTCGTTCTGAGGTTGTAGTTCAATTGTACATTCAGACTTTGGTCCCCTGACTGCATTCCCTTGGGTTGGTAGCGTCACTTGGTTCTTTGGGCACATTGCTTAACTCCCAGAAATCACCCTGTTGGCAAATGTTCATTCTGCCGCTCCCTGGGGAACTCAAGCAATACTTCAGCATATTTGCGTTTGAATTTTCTTCATTCCAGCCTGGGCATGTATGGGTTTTCTTTGCTAGCTATTCAGTCATTGAGCCCACTCAAAAGTGACCGCAGCATTTTTTTGCTTGGCAGAATTCTTTGAAGTCTGGAGGAGATGCCAGGGTGAATAGTGGGAGTGTTTGCAGGCATCCAGAGCACTTTTCACGCCTTGTGCTCATCTTTACCTCTGAGCGATGAACAAGTCTGCATTTTTTCCATAACACCTGCCAAATCTTGGTCCATTCTTCCATCCTCCGTACGCTGCCTTATTGGCCTGAGCAGATATCTCTTACTTCTTAGTCTGTCTTAGGAGAACCACCAGTTAGCAAAACACCCTCAATTAACCTTATCAAGTTATGCCTAAGAGCAAAACGGACATACTGAGTCACGGCTACCCTTGTGTCAGTGGCTGCTCCCATCTGTGAGGCGAGGGAAGACACAGGTGGTGTTTGCTCCTTAGAAGTTGGGTTTTGATGTGCCCCTTTGTAAGTCTGACACAGAGGGTGCTGGAGGAGGCTGAGCATCTCCCATATCTCCATCCCTTTTCTATCCTTTGATTTGCAAGAGGCCTTGCAGTTACTCAGTGTGTCTCCTTCTCACTCGGTTAAAACCTGAACAAGGTGAAGCTTCCACATCCCTGGAAGTGCTCCAGATCAGGCTGGATGGGGCTTTGAGCAACCTGGTCTAGTGGGAGGTGTCCCTGCCCATGGCAGGGGGGTTGGAACTAGATGATCTTCAAGGTCCCTTCCAACCCAAACCGTTCTATGATTCTGTGATAAGCTGCAGGCAGAAAACACTAGGAGCAAAGTTGTTTTCCTGCTCAGAAGCAAGAAGCGTGGAAATCTGGGGTCACTCCACAACAGCCAGTCTCCCCTGACTGGTAGGACAAGGTAGGCCCTTGTCTTGGGTTACCTTGCCCCAGACAGCTTCTCTGTGGGAAACCTGGTCCTTTTCCTCTCCTCCATGTTCTAGGACAGAAACAGGGACGGGATAGAGGAGGGTATGGGCAGGTGGACATGACCGGGATGTGTAGCAGCTCTGCAGAGTCAGAACGAAAGATCAGGAGTTGTCTCCATCAGCGATCCTTTACTCTTGTTCTCCACCCACACTGAGAGCGGAGAGAGGTTTGACCATGAAAGACAGTTTGAGTCATGGGGATGGAGAAGTCTCATCCCCTGTATTGCGTCCCTTTCAAAGCGTCCAGTGTATTTACAAGTGCAAGCAAGACATTCATCATCGTGTCCTGGAGTATCATCATAGTCATTGTCCGTGCTGTAGGCACATGGGCAATTCGGGCATTGCAGGCATTGAACTGAGGCAGTGTTCTCCTACGTATTAGGCTCAGATCTGCTTCCCTCTAGTTGCTTGTGTTTGGTTACATTTGTTTTCTGCACGTGGTGTGTGATTTGGGTAAATAAATGAATACATGGGTCACTGGGCAGATAGGTGTTTATTTTAATATAATGCTCCCTCCTTTTATTCTTATTCCGAGAGACAGGAAGCAACAAACTTCATTGTTTAGTTATAAATCCACGCAACCTTGAGGGTAGATCCTGATTCCAGCTTATGTCTGGAAAAATCTGGTGGAGTCACAGCGTGGATTCCTTCACACTGTAAATGAACCCTGAGACAGGGGAAGGTGGTGGGTGAATTATCCATTGGGCAGGATAGTGGTTCTGAAGGAAAATAAAGAGGCTCCTGTGATTCCTGAAGTCAGTGTGTCATTTCTGTTTGTTTCACTCCTCTGCAACGTAACTGGCACCGCTGATTTCTCCTCTGCCTTGGGCAGCACGTGTTTCATGGCCATTAAGAGAAAGCAGCTCGGTCTCTCGTGTCCCGTAGTGTGCTTGCGTTTCCTCCCTCTTCGTCTTGCAGCCTTGGTATCACCGATACTATGACAGAACGTGTTCAGCGCATAGAACTATTAAAAATGTAGCTCAGATGGTGCTGATGGGAGGATGACATCTCCTGAATAATTTATTTTAACTGAAAAGATTTGTAATGCTTAAGTGTTAGCAGAACTCTTCATTTTAACACTTTATGAGGCGGCTGCTTGTTGTGATTCACTTGTTTGGGCAAGAAGAGGCATGGCCTGTTTCAGCATGGGTTGGACATCTCTTGTCAGCCAAAGCCACCACTTCCCTTAGGGACTCTCAAACTGTTGGTCGTGATCCTTTGGAGGCTGGAGGAAGGGGATCTCCAGAAGGACACCAAAGGGAAGCCGGAGGTGTTGGAAGCAGCAGTCACTACCAGTTTGATTGCCCCTGCTTAGGAACAGCGAGCTTTTTCCAGGGTGGAGAATTGAAATAGGCTGTAATTACTGGCTGCAAAATATTTACAGTAAGCAAGGAACGGCTGGCTACCTTTAATTCCTGGCAGCAGCTCAGTTCCTTGGGGGCAATGAGTGAAAGTACTGGCTCTCAGGAGGGGGAACTAAACGATTTGTTGCCAGTCCAGGGATTTGCACAGGAGTAGGTGAACCAGAAGGAAGGAGAGTAGTTTGTGTGATTGTAATCCTGTCACTTCAGACATCTCTAAGGCATGTTGGACCCTTGAGAGGACATGCAAATGATGTCTAGGTGGGAAAAAGGGACTTGGAGTATGCTTAGGTGACACTCAACTTGCTTTTGTCAGTGCATTGCTTTTCATGCCCAGGTCTCCGGTGGTTGAAGGCCGGGTGTTTTTGCTCTGTGTTATACATGTTGAAATTACAATATAGTTTAACTGATTTGTGCAGGGTCACAAAGATATCATTAAACGTCGGTGTCAAACACAAGACTTTGGGTTTTGATTCCAGTGTCTATCATGGGGCTGCCACAACTGCTTCACCGAGCCGTGCAGTTACTGCATGGAATATGGCCTTGCAGACCCAAGACCTGGTGTGCTGGAAGGAAAGCAGGGCCATTACTTTCTTGTGTACATTCAGTGGAAACTTTGCGCAGGGGACATCCTTGCACACAAGCAAACAACCCAAATTTCCAAATTTATGCTGGCAGAAATCCAGTCATGAGGCAGAGATCAGCTCTAGGGTTTTTTTTTTATCAGTTACGTTCTTGGCATCGGTGTTAGAAAGGCCAAGATCATTTCTGTGATGGTTATCTCAGAGGTCTCTTCCTTCCTTTTGTTTACGTACAAGACATTCATATAGACAGACAAATCCTGCTCTCAGCTGTGTGGAACTGGTTCCTACTCAAGTCAAGGCAAGTTGCCTATGGGTGGTAGAGACCAGAATTTGACCCATACTTTAATGGACAAATTTGTCACTGAAATTGATGTGCCCACACTGCGTATCCCACAGACGGCTGCTCCAGCCCAAAAGGGCTCAGTGCCGATGTGCAAACAACTTCTCCCTCCTGCTGTCTCATTCTGCTTCCTCTCATTGCTGCTAATCTTCGTGCTCATAGGATTATTTCATTGCCTTTCAGTAATTCCTCCAGGTTCCTACCACAACTGAGTTTAACAGGTTAGATAAGACACTGCCTGTGCCTGCAGAACACAAAATCTGTTATGGGGAGAGAGAGTGGAAAGACAGAAATCCCTCTGTTTCTGGTTTACAGATGAGGCTCTGCGACATAGAAGGTGAAGCCCTGATGCTCTTGAAGTTGATGCCAAAACCCATTTATGACTCCCAACTGGCCAAGGCATTGTCCCAAACAGTTTGTGACTGGTCCATCCTCCAGCCCCTGCTTTAGGGTTTGGCCACAGATTCATCCATCAGTGAATCTCATCCCCACTTAATCTTGAAGGGACTGGGAACACCTCACTCTTCTGTATCTGGCTTTTTCAGACTGAAATTTCAAAGTGCTCACACAAAGGAGCTAACTACTGTTATTCTCATGTTTCAGCTGGGGACACCAGTACACGGAAAGGTGCAGTGACACACCAGCCTGGTGTCAGAGGCAGGAGTCAGCTCACCATGTCCTCTGTTCCTTCCCAACCTCTCTTATAAACCCAAATAGCAATAAAATGAAACACTGATTCACACCAGGAAAAATAAGCTGCGTCAACTCAGGATCAACCTTGGAGGCAGTGTGGCTCAGTGGAAACGCTGGAGCTAATGACCTTTGCAAAACTGATATATTTTTGCATAACTCAATTGCAAGAAATAATTAAATCCCTCTTAATTATCAAGACAGGAACTAGTAGTAGAGAAGAGCTGGAGTCATGGGGTCATATTCATCTTAATCCATCACCAGGCCTAGCAAAAATTTGTCTTATGAATAAACATAACCTATAAATTAGTCCAATAAATTTTTCCTATTGAAATAAGTTGTCTTCCTGCTTTATGTATAATTTTAAAGGAAGACAAGTGAATATGGATTTTCTTCATCTGCAGAGAAACGGGCCTTCAAAATGAGTAACGTAGATGCTAATGCGTATATGTGTCGTGTGTATCCTTGTTCTGGGGATGGTGCTGACATCTGTGTAGGGCATGTTAGACTGAGCCTGACTTTTCAATAGCTGTTGGAGTGGAGACCGATACTGCTCTCCAACCTGGGGAAAATTCTCCTTAATTCCAGTTTCTCTGTGTATGAGCAATTACTTTCAAATGTTTAAAACTCAACAGCAGTTGCCAAAATCTGTGTTGCCTCCCAAGGAAATGCTCCTAATTTCTTTGCGTTTAGGTTCCAAATATGCAGCTAAACTAAGGTTGATGGTTTGGTTTTAGGCAGATTGTGAGTTCACGCAGAAAGTTAGTGCCTGGAATATGCACACAGCTGTGACTGTGCTGGGGCTGTGTCTGTGAAAATGTAAAAATATTAGTCTTAAAAGTGATTAATCTTTTCCACATTTCCTGCTATGGTTGGAGGTGATTTCCACATTGTTTTGTTCTCGGCTGTCTCAGTGCTTTGGGTCCTGCCGGAGAATCTCTCCTTGCAGTGAGTTTACAGCCTCATGTATTATGTACACGTGAAAAATGGTTGGCTGAGTAAGAGGTTTCTTAGTTTCAACCAGAAATGAAATATACAAAGTCACTAGAAAGTGGCTTTTATGAAGAAAGGCTCATATATACCATAAAAGCAACCAGAAGGGTCTCTGAATGAGACATAAAGGGACTCGCTGTGAGCAGAAGTAAACTGAAACTGAGTCTTCATCTTTAATTTGAAGAGTTTATGTTTTAATACCCATGCAATACAAGTGCCCGTATGCACCTCAGCGGCTCTGCAAGCTTCCCGCTGCCTTTTTTACAACATGGCGTGCAGTCTCAGAGCCACGGAAAGCTGTCAGGCGCGTGAGGGTGCTTCTTGCAGCCCTGTCCCTGCAGCAGCGATGAAACATCGCTTACACTGGAAAGTGAAGGGGAATATTGCATTGCATCAAAACCGTAAGGAGGGGGTTATAAAATTATCATGCCTGTAAATTCCAGATGTGAACCATATGATTGCAAAGCCCTTCCCTCTGTCCTTGTGTAAATCGACTCTCTTCTAAGCCTCCTCAACATCTGTCTACCCTGAAAGTTCAATTTTCCCTGCACTCAATCACATGCACAGTGTACACCTTGTGCTGGGACTAAAAGGTCTTTTGAAAAAAGCACAATGCAACTTGATGAAGTGTTTGCTTAGGATTAGGTGCCATGGTTAATATAAGCATTAAAAAGTGTCTCTGGCCACTGTCCGGTTTTGCAATGGCCTCATATTTCCTCTCTTCTGAAGACGGATGTTCGTCTGGTTTGAGTGGCTTTTGTCCTATTCCGTGGGCACAAAAGAAAAAGGAATACTGGGCTTTTAAAGATGGAAAGTTAAGCAGCAGTGCTAAATATATCAGTATATCTTGGACCTGAACTTACCAGGATACGCTGTTCCAGCAAGACTTCCAGCACAAATGCAGAAGAGGCAAGTCTGCTTGTAAGCACTTCGGTTAGGGTTGTTTTTTATTTTAATTGGGGAGGTATATCCACATGTAGGAGCGGCGGCTTTGGGCCAGCTGGAGCGCGGGGCTGCTGCGCCTGGGGATCCTGTCTCTCCGCTGCTGGGCTGAGCCCCTGCGAGGCGCTCGGACGTGTCTGTCCTCTTCCCGAGAACGATCAGGTTACGCGCCTCGAGCTTTGCCATAGTAGCAGAGGAAGGGAGAGTACAAAGGTTATGGAAAACAAAACATTAATTTTCTTGACCAGCTGTGTTACAAGCTAAGTGCAGCTTATTTATACCCACGGCATACTGTTCATAAATCAGACCTGCTCTCCAGCAATGCATTTAATGAGAACTATTAAATGATTTCATGATGTACTCATCGTTACCATCTGATAAAAACCAGCGCTCCCTCCAAGGACCAGGACTTTTCAATTGCAGCTCTTTATGCTTGGGAAGGAGGTGCAGGGGAAACAAAGCGCTCGGCAGCGTCAGACGTGTTCTGCAAACATCTCTGCAGGCACATTGTGTCGGGAGGATTGATCACTCGCTCAGACCGAGCTCGGAGTCTTGCGGCTTTTAATTAGGGAGATGGGCCGGTGACGTGAATAGCCCTTTGGTTTTATGTAATACCTTTCATGGAGAAAATACCCGATTCCCATCTCGCCTCCATCTGCCAACATAAATCACGGCACCGCCGGACGAGGTGGGTGTCGCTGGACCCCAGCCCACAGTGCATGACGAAGCCGGGGAGCTCCAAGGCACCCACGCACAGGCCCTACGTGTCTCCCGTGCTTGCAAAACCAGGATGCGTTCGCTATTTGTGTGAGCGAGTTCAAGCCAAAGGGACGGATCCTGCACAGTGTGGCATCCTGGACTGTTGGGCTGTGTGGGTGACCCCGAGGGCTCGTCCCCGTGGGAGGGCACGCACGTGGCGAGGGGGACACAGATCTATCTACAGCCCTCTGGACCCCCGCCAGGTTTCCAAGCCCTTTTGTCAAGGGCATACCCGAGCATTAAAATCACAGGGACGGCTAATTTATGTGAGAAGGTTTTCTATGAATCAATGGGGAGGGCATTGCTGCCCAGAGGCTCGCCCCTCTCGGCGTGTTTAATTGCTAATCAGAGGCTGGATTCAGCAGCTCCCGTTCTCTGACACTTTCTGTCTCTGTCAATAAAACTGGAGAGGCTCACACTTTATAACAAAGATGTTTATCTTGCCCGACTTTGTGGGAAGCTCTAGGAGGCTGTTGTTCCTTACTGCATAGCTTTAATGGAGTAAACAGTTGCTGTTACTTAGTTTCCAGCCAGATTTTCTGAATGGGGGCTGGGAGGAGGATGCTTTAATTAATCCTTTGGGAAAGTGATTGGGATTCTGGCTTGTTGTTTTGGGTTTATATCTAAATAGTATCTCCCAGACTCAGGGTAGTGAAACTCAGGTCCAAATGTTGCCTTGTATTTCTGCATCTCCCTGACGGCTAATTTTTCTTTCTTCTTCAAGCGACCTGCCCCGTTATCCCAAGTGATGTTGCTGTTGCCAGCCTCTGAAGCCAGCCTCTGCCAGGGCATCAGCAGCCTACAAATATCTGTGGGCCAGCTTAAATAGGGTCTTATTCCTCCTGTGCAGTAATGCATGGTAATGGCTACTGGGCAGATAGTATAAATCTCTCAACAGACTGTAGTCAACTGAAAAGAGAAGGTCTCTGTACATGTATTGGCTGCTTTTGGCAGGGGCTATTAAATTTAGCTTAGGAAGGTACCAAACTTCATTTTTCTACCTGTTTTTTAATCATGCTGACAGTCTAGATACAGTATGGAGGACAGCCTGCAGGACAGCGAGATGGTCCCTGCGTAGCACAGTCCCTGCGGGCTGTGGGTGCAGGTGGGCTGCTGAGGGGCTGGGGCTGGCTAGTCCGTGATCCAGCAGCCCCGCGGCACTCAGCCCTCCTGCTGCCCAGCCCCGGGGGGACTGCGGATGGAGATTGGGCTGGGGGCTGGCTCACCGCCTGTTCCAGCTCACAGCTGTGCTTGTGTTTTACAGCCTTGTTAGAGCTTATCACGTGGGTGGGTTTCCCTTGCGTTGTCTTCTGGAAGCCTACCAGCCTTGGAGAGCAAATGAGCTGGGTTGCTTTAGCTACACGGCAATGGAGAGATCACTCTATTGATCCCCCCCCCCCCAAAGAACGCAGTGCCCTTTCTTGGGGAGGAAACAGGTGGTGTTAAAATTGTGTGTGTGAATGGCGGCATGGTTTAGCATTGACTTAAGGCTTGTCTTCATCAGCAAATAATTTTCAGTAGAGCGTGATTTCACCATAGTACTTACAATGATCTGATGATAATTACCCGAGAACTCCAGTTTACTCTGCATAAATGTTATAGAATTATAGAATCATAGAATGGTTTGGGTTAGAAGGGACCTTTAAAGGCCATCTAATCCACCCCCCCCTGCAATGAGCAGGACATCTTCAACCAGATCAGGTTGCTCAGAGCCCCGTCCAACCTGACCTTGAATGGTTCCAGGGATGGGGCATCTGCCACCTCGCTGGGCAACCTGGGCCAGTGTCTCACCACCCTCACAGTAAAGAACTTCTTCCTAATATCTAAGCTAGATCTCCCCTCTTTCAGTTTAAAACCGCTACCCCTCGTCCTATCGCTCCACTCCCTGATCAGGTGTCCCTCCCCAGCTCTCCTGTAGCCCCTTTAGGCACTGGAAGGGGCTCTAAGGTCACTCCGGAGCCTTCTCTTCTCCAGGCTGAACACCCCCAAGTCTCAGCCTGTCCTCACAGCAGAGGGGCTCCAGCCCTCGGATCATCTTCGTGGCCTCCTCTGGACCCGCTCCAAAAGGTCCATGTCTTTCCTGTGCTGAGGTGTTAATTAAATGTTTTTTTTCAAGCTCTTTTTCATATTAGCTGGTTTCTTGGAATTTCCAGAGCTTCAGTATTCTCTGAGCAGTATTTGCTGGGTTAGCTGCAAAAGCACAAAAAGGCTTTGTCTGGAGTCAGCATGCTGACATGGGTAAGACTGCCGTAGGATACAAGTTTCCATTAGCCGTAGAGACTAATGAGTTAAAATCAGATTACGGTGATATCAGCAGAGTTAGTTTCGTGAACTGTAAGTGGTCACAGGCTGGATGGAAAGCTTTTCCGAAGTGCTTAGTCCTAGGCGGAAGATTGTCTTGCAGCAAACCTGACTGGAGCATCACTAACGTGTCATTTTACTGCTAAAGGCTGGACAAGTGACTTCCAGAGTTAGGAAATGATACGAAGTCCCTGGAGCCAGGAGTCAGGCAGATGCCATTCAAAGTCAGCATTTGCGGATTGCCCCTAGCAATTATCTGTAGTTATGTTTTGTAATTTTAATTTTGCAGAACGTCCCACACTGTGTGTAACTAGACAAGACCAGTGGCACAGCAGAGACCCCTGCTCTCCCAAGCCACACACCTGTTTTTTCCTTTGGTTTGGGGATGGGCTTTTTTGTTTGCTTGTTTGTTGTGTAAGATTTTAAGGCTGGCTCATGCTTACCTAGTTGCCATCCATCCAAAATTTTCTCCTGTAAATAACTTCTCTTCACCTTGAGGGTGTTATTTCCTGTGGGTCCCATCAGGTGGGAAACAGCCTGCCCCGGTGTCCTGGCCTGTGGTACCTCGGGAGCTCGTCCGATCTTTTAATATTAATAAATAATCAAGTACAGGTAACTACCAACCAAATCGTATCAGAGTCCGTATCAAAAGCACATTATCTAGAAATCCTGGGCCCTGAGTACAGGCATGTGGCAAACACACACCCGTGGGGCACCCAGGAACGGCAACCCAGTACTGCCCGAGGGAGAAGAGTCAAGTGAATATTGTCTCCACGCTGAGAGCAGCGTAGTTGTGGAATCCTGAAGTCCACATCAGCCTAGAATTGGTTTTAGTGATGCGAAATTGGGCAAAAAGTAGAAGTATAAAAAAGGGGGGTTGGTAGCAAAAGAATGAAGGCAGGTGAAGAGCACAGGAAAATATTCCTATGCCGGAATACCCAAAGTAACTGAGAAACCTCCTGAATGTTGGAGAAAACTCAGCTTGTCCTCCTGGTGACTTCAGAGGGCTATTTTAAGATAGAGATGTTGTTACTTTGTTTAACCTCAGTGTTGTAGATCTCCATAACGGAAGGTTGGAAAATGACTTCTTGAAGCATAACCGAAGTGAAAGGTGGCAGCTGCCAGACCTGGGGGGTTTAGGATTTGCACAGCCTGTGGCTTTTATCCTCCTCCTTGGAAGCTGAATCAATATTTTGTTAGGTTTTGCAGCAAAAGGATGCCTAGGTAGGGTTTTTTCCAGCGCTTTTTCTTCACGCTGAGATTCTTCAGCCTGGGTTGGAGTTAGCACTCTTCCTTGGGATTTACCCGCTCTTGTGACCCGTAAGAGGATTTCACACATGACTTTATGGAGAAACGAAGCTGGCCGGTGGACTTTGTTACAAGGCAGGGCTTGGACTTTGAGGGGACATAGCAGAAAGCATGGTCCCACCCCTGCCTCCCCTCAGGCACCAGGTTGTAGCTGTTCTGGGTGCACATGTGCATCTTCTCAGGCATTTTATTTTTAAGCGATGTTATGAGATGCAGGAGGATGTCAAAGGGAGACACAGGTGGGACTTGAAGGTTGGAGGAAAGCCCTTGCATTTGGGAGTGAAAAATGTTCGTGCGTGTATTTGGATGTGGATATTGTTCAGCTGCAAACAAAGAGGTTTAATGGAGACATCCTGTCCCCCTGTTGTATTAGGTCACTACAGGACATCTTCAGCCTGTACTGGCTAATTATAAAATTCAGATATATGCAGTCATAAAACCTGCAGAGTATTGCATATGTAGTCAGCTACTTGAACAGCGTATACGAAACACGTGCAATATTCTTAAGTGGTCATTGCTTTCTCAAGACATGCCCATTTGTATGGACTTTGGACAACTCCAGGCTGCCCTGCCGTTTCCATCCAGAGTGAATGTATAAAGTGGGGGTGAGGTGAATGAACAGGTCTGGAGGAAGGTTTTCCATTAGCTGCAGGTAGTAATTTATGGTGGGAAAGCATCAGGCAATTAAACCCCTTACGTTGCTGAGCATTAATGTGTAGTGCTGTAAGTTAGAACATTTCCTTTAATGTTTTACTTAATGAAGATGAAGTCTCTCTCTTACTTTTCTAGTAAAGTCCTTTCCACACAAGGGCTTTATTAGTTTGTTTCAAGAATTTCTTTTTTAAACTTACATACCCACATAGCACACAAACACCAAGCCTGCATTTCAAGCTACTGCTTCATCATAGACTGGGAAAAACCGGCAGAAAGGACTGATTAGCCCTTCACAGGTTTCTCTGTGCTTTCTTGAATGCAATATGAGAGGGATTGGGTTTGTTGGGTTGTTTTTAACTTCATAGACAAATATCTCCACCCTAAGATGACTTGTAAGAATTTAGCAATATGTGCAGAGAATACAGTCTTCTTGGCTGTTCCACCTCCAGTACAAAGTGATCCTTTGAAGTATTTTCAGTAGTAGATTTTCTCAAAGGTATCAAGCGTGCTATGTAAATAAACTTCATTTCAAGCCAGGTTGGGTTACAGAAGCATCTGGTCCACAGCTAAAACCGGTATTATGGGCTTTCATTCTCTAAAGGATTACTCTTCACTTGAAGCTGATGCAAAGGGAGGAAATGAGTCTCAACAGAAATGCTCAGATAAGAGCAAATACTACAGATACCAAGAAGGTAAAGCAGTCTCCATACCACCGTTCTTGTTTATTTGGGTTTTCTCCTCCTATGTTTTAAAAACTGTAAGTCTTTTTTATTGATTTAATATTAAGAAATGTACCAAGTTCAGTCTGATCGTAAGTAACACTAAGTACTGTCCCTGAGCAGGTAATACAGAGTGGAAACTGAGCTGCTGCAAGAGCCTTACTGGCTCTGAGGCCATTTATAGTGCTGTCCCGTGACTTGCCGACTCTTTCAGTTTTCCCTTGGGAGAGGTCAAACACCTGCAATGGAAAAATCTTGCATCATGCATTGCACTGGAGGTGGAGGTGTCATTCCCCCTGGAACCCTCTTTCATTCACAGATCTTCTGGGCATCTCACACAGCGTGATCGTTGGCTTCTGGGACTTGGAACACGTGAAGAACTGACTCAAAAACCATCTTAGCCTTATGAAGATGAATGTGGCAGGGTCTGAAAACAAAGTGGCGGCTGCGGTGGTGTCCGGGGCCATCGCTCTGAGTGTGCTAGGTGCGGTATGAAAATAGTAACATCTGAGTCCTGACATTTTTGTGGTTTCAGGCTGTGATTTGCACGTGTGAATAACAGCCAGCAATAAAGTGCCACGGGAAGCATCTAGTCAGTTCCACACAACCTAATTTAAAGCTATTTGGAGGTGGCCACAGTATTTATTAGCCGTTATATTTATGAAAGTGGCAGCCGGGGACCAATGGAGAAGACAGTGCCAGAGGCTGTGCAAGTTCAGCACAGGATGCAGACCAAATGCTTTGCTGCTCAGACCTGAGTATTCATCAGTCAGTTGTTTCAAATCTGGGATTATTCATTTGACAACATCGAGCAAAATCCTCACTGACTTGACTGGGACTAAGGATTTAAGAAAACTCTTGGAAGACTTCAGCGGGGCCAGGGGTTCGTGCTGAGTCTGCACTAAACGTGTGCTGTAGCACACAGCAAGTCGGGCACACCAGCAACCTTCATCTGAGGAGCTGTAACTCAAAGCTGGAAGGAAGTGGGTATAAACCTTGGGCTATTCTCGTGGTCCAAGCAGATGGCTGAGCGCCAGGAGCGCTGGGGATTTAATCCTTACACTAACAATGTTAGCTTAGCATACTTTCCGTAATCCATTCTTAAGCACAAACGTAGATGTGGTTTGACACCTTGAAAAATGTGCTAGCTAGCTTTCCTCAGCCCGGCGCTCCCTCCAGTGTCCTGCCCCATGCAGGAACCAGGTGGAAGAGAGCCAGGAGGAGAAGGAAGACTCTGCGTCCATCTCTGCTGGCTCCCTGCGCGGCTGCAGTGAGTACATTTCCAGGGCAGTGGTGCTGCACGTTTCCTGCTACGCTTCCAAAGAGCTTGAGATCCTTGGACGAAGCACGGTCCATAAATGCACCATGTCATCATTCTTTGAACAGCTTCCCATCTTTGTGAACGTAATCAGCAGAAGACATCCTGCATTTCTCTGGAGGGAGGTAACCTGGCCTAAGATCACCATTGCCAATTAAAAAAAGGAAAGAGATCCAATGTGGGCTTCCTATTGCTGCTCTATACAGGATTGTATTGTTTTCTGTTGGATTTAGGAGCTTGCTCCCCAACGGCTGTGTACAGTAGCCCAGGGGCTGCAGGCACACGGCACAAGGCTTACCTCAGCTGCCAGGCAGACCTGGTTTTCTTATCACTAAAACAAAGCAAAAAGCAAAGCTGCTGATCAGCTCCAGCCCTTTGGGCAGCTGGTGCAGGCTCTGAAAAATAAATAGCTCTGTGGGCTGCCACCTCTGGGGAGTTGTATGCCCAAGGAGCAGAAGGAGCTGCTGTCTGGGTGATGTGCACAGGGCCGTTTTCCTTCCTCATGCAATCCCCATTCTTATAGTAGCTGCTGGCAGATGCTGGAAAGAGTTCAGAATAATCCATGGAAATGTGTTATTTAAAAGAGGAAAATTTTGTTGTAGTAGAAGTTCGGCATCACCAAGTGAAGGCTACATTGCTGTACGCGCCATGCAGATAGAAATGGATACTCCCTTGTCCAAAAACTCATTGCCTTTAATGCAAAGGGTGCTGTATGGATACATCTATAGGTGCGCTGGTATAGGTAAAAATATTCCCTAGGCAAATGAAGCCTTATCTCCTTGGCACTGTGATCATGGAAACAATGATAGACAGACATTCACAGCGTGCAAACTTCCAAAGGGAAGATGATGGAGATCTCATTTTGGAGCAGGGAGGGACTGGTTCCCAACACGTGCGTGAATTGGCTGTTCGTGCCCTTTGGAAGGAGAGTTGGCTCCATGCGCGTCTGGCTGCTTGGGTTTCCTGGGAGTGGCACAGATCATCTCATAGTTTCATTCTCATTTAAAATTAAGACCGATTTAGTGAGCACCATCTGAAGACAAATATTATTCTCCTTAGGGTAGCTCAAATTCTTGTTTGGTGAGAAACAATCTTTTAATGCTGCATCTTTGAGTGTCTTGTTTAGAGGATTACGTTATCAGTACAACTTTGGCCTGATACTTTTAAAATTAAACTTCAAACACCATTCGAAATCTGAAATTAAGACTTCTTTTATAATCTGCAAAGCTCCTTTCTTGCTTGTATCTGGATCTACCAGAGTTCTGCAACTTAAATCTCCATACAATGCTTTGCAAATGCAGAAGACAGCATTCACTTTATACATTTCATATGGATTTTGTAAGTAACATATTAAAGGAAAGCAATGAAATGTACTCTTAGGTTAACGCCTTTAAAAGCACCTAACAGAATAAGATGCCTGAGTGCCACTGAGCTTCAAATTCAGCCCTTGGAATTAATCTTTACTGCTCTTGTGCAGCATTAAGTCCCACTAATAGCTAATGCATTGATTGCATTTAAGATGCACATCTGTTTGTATATATGCACAAAGAAAATACTTATGTCCAAATTCTTTCTCAGGGGCATTTAAGATTATTTTCTACTGAATTGAGTACGGTCATTTGGCAAAGCCATGCAGGTCATCAATAATTAATCCAAGCAGGCAGAGAGCTAAGTCTCACGGTGCTTGTTGGAGTGGACAGTTTGGCAAAGCGAGGGCAGTTCTCAGATTTTCTCAGCAAACAGCAAATGTGCGTTTAACTTCTGAGGGGGAGAGGGAGAGTTTCTTTTATTGAGAACAGCTGTGCTGTACTTGCATTGCAGCACTAGGTGCATCCGTATGTAGAGTGCAGAGCTTCTGATCCCCCAGTCCACCCCCATCCAACCCAGGGGCTGTAACATTTACGCAAACACACCTCGTGTACACCGTTTGTTTCCACCATGTGCTAGCAGACTGCACTAATGCAAGAGGTAGAATTTATCTCCGTTAACTTTATTTAAACTTAATCTAAAAGTTAGACCAGATTCTTTGCACCTAACCCTGACTGTCAGAGAACTGGTTCTGGGGTATGAGCTTGTCATCTGTTTTAAATAGAGTCATTAGGAAAAAGTCATCTCTTCCAGAGGATATTTCCTATGTGGACTTGTTATCTAAGAAGATGGGATGGGCATAGAATGAATACCCTTCCCTTTCCACTCAAGGGAACTCCTCTGTCCTGAGGAGGAGGCTTCTGAAGAAGCTTAGGCGACGAGCCTGGGCACAGCATCTTGCTTTTAGACAGACAGCGCTGGGTGAAATGGGTCTGGACCAGCATGACAGGGGAAACCCAGGTGACCGAGGGGTGAATGTGCACATCTGTGGAGGCTTCCCATTCCTCCTAGTGAGATTTTGTGTTCTCAAAAGTTCATGTTTCTTCTAGCTGTATCAGTTGGCCTAACAGAATTTATTGCACATATGTTACCAATACTTCTTTCACAACGCGCCCTCACTGCATGAGATGGATTAAAACTGTTTCCATGAGGCTAAGGATGGCAGTCAGGAATACAGTAATTCCACCTGCATCTTCTCGGAGGAGTCCAATCAAGTATCCATTATCCCAAGCACGGAGCAAGACTGACTTTTTAGCCGTGATGGCTTGGCCTTTGGATTCAAGGTTGGATGGGACCGCAGCAGGTCCCAGCTCAGAGCCCACACGATGCCTTCAGTATGAGCAGAGAGAGAACCAAAGCCCCGTGCAGCCAAAGGGCCCAATTGAGTGTCTCACCATCCTGATGGCCACCAGGTTTCATCTCTCCCTGCAACACTGGCTGTCCCCAGGCCATGTGTGTTCAGGGACAAGCAGGCTGGGAACCAGTGGAAGACCAGAACAGGTATGTGTGGTGCTCCCTTTGCTCTGCTGTAACACTGGTACAGATGCTTTTAATGCCTGGCCCCTGCTGAACTGCTTTTGCTTTACAAGATGAGAGAGTTCTGCAGTTTTGACAAGGAAAATTGCTGCTCAGATGCCTTAACACCAGCGTTCTGCTTGTTTAAATATTTGTTCAAACCAGCTTGACTTTCCAGTGCATTTTTGCATGAGGGGTTTGGAGGTGGTGGAAAGAAGTCAGTTCTAATAAAATCTCATGCTGTGGTGGAATCACATGAGAGCATTTAGTCAATAGTACCCTCTGTCCCAGTGGCAGCACTTCACATCACATCTCCCCATCACCGTCCTGCTTTTCTTCATGCCTGTTTCTTACTTGCTAAGCAAGTACGTCGATGAATCTGTATATGTCCTATCCACAGCCTGTACAAAGACTTTCAGGACTTTTAATCTCCAAAGCTCTTAATCTGGTGTGTTCACATGTGCTGTGTTTCCTGAGATAGAAAATAAATAGGGATGGGTGGAGGAAAACAGCTGCCTGCGTCATCCGCTTCCTTGGTGTTGTATGTTCAACGGCCGGGTTGGTGCAGTGTATCCTGAAGAAATGGCAGGGATTGGGATTATCCAAGGGGTAACTTGCAACTGACACAAGTAAAGGTCGTGCCTGTGAAGGGAAGTATTGGCAATATTTATGTTGACCCTCTCCCGAGCTTTACATGTAAAATACACGGAAGTTTGCCACTGCCAGCTTCCAGCTTGTGATGTGTTCTGGTCACCTCTGCTCCTTCTACTTCTTTATTTTGATGAAGCCCCACTTGCTCTCCCTGAACCTGCACTTATGATCACCACTTCTGATCTCCTCCTTGCTCCCTGATGGGATGCCCTGCATCCGATCTCAGTGCTGTGAGTACCAGTTTAAAAAGACCCAGGAGAAGACCTGGTGGAAGACCTGGTAGAGCAAACCACAGCACGGACACCACGTGCTCCTCCATGCACCCATTTTAGCCCTACCAGTACTCTCAGCATCCTCTTCTAAGCAATTATTTCTGGAATTGTGTATCTGAGCTCATTAGTCAGAGCATCACCACACAGACAACTGATTAGAAACAAACAAATTACCACAACACTCCAAATAAAATTTTCAGCACATGTACATTTGAAAAGTACAAGTGTTCACCCCAGGAAGTGCCTTGAAATTCAGAAAAACAAAGATCTTGGGAATGTTTGCTAGCATTTGCCAAGCTTTTTTTTTTTTTTAGGTAATTTATGCAGGAAGATAACTCCCTATCCCCTCAATCTCAGCATTTTCCTGTATATTGCCTGGAGAAGTGTTGTGCCTAAGCCGGTTTATTCTGCTCAGTGAAAACTGAAGCAGTTTAACATAAGCAGGAACGATTAAGAGGCAAGCCCACAGACTTCCTTCAGATGTTAGCAAACAATTTGGCTGTTAATTTTCACCTGTTTGTGGATGCTTGAATTTAAATGAATCACAATTAAACACAATTAGCTGTGTGCACAGTTCTGGGAGGCAAGAGAAGAGCAGCAGAGGATGGTGTTTAGCTCTGACATGGGTTTGCTTTCCTGGAGCTCTTGCAAGTGTGTTGGCCAGGAGGAGATCGCATGGCAAGGTCATCTTTAGAGGCCACCAACTTCTGCAGCAACATAGAAAGCTGCATGGCTTGTGGTTAGGAGTTTGTGGTGATGGTGCCCACCACTCCGAGCAGAAGCATTTTCCCGAATGATGGCAGCAAAGCAAAGGAAGGTGCTAGCTGCTTCGTGAGGACAGACCTTCTGCCCTGGGTCATGCACAGCAGCTCTCTAAAGTCTCCTGTGTTAACCACAAAAGCTTCCCTTTCTGTTCCGAGAGAGATCAAGGCGTGACATGAGATACGGGGTCCAAGGATGGGGTTCCCTGAAGTTAGTGTGCGTTTATTGGCTTTGGTGGAGGTTTGTCTCTCATTTAACGTCAGGAAACGTGCTCTACAGCCATTCATCAGCTGCCCATCAGTGTGCTGTCAGTCACTGTGATTTATTTGGGTTTTCGGTGCCAAACTGATTAAATTGCATGTTTCATGAAAAAAAGAGAGTTTCACTTGTGGCACTGAGTAAAATTACTGCATCTGTCCAAAGAAACCAGCAAAGGTTACAGTGTCTGTTTACATTCCTCATAAAGAAAATCTTGTTAAACTCTGTCTCACATATTTTACAGCCGTGGTAAGAGCCCCTGAAGAATACGCTGTCAGGAGAAATGGTTTTGAGCTTTTTTTGTCTAGTTTTATGCAGCAGGAGTATATGCTGTGGAGTTGGGCAGTTAGTGGGAATTCTGTGTGGTGACACAGAGAGATCCCTTGTGCAAACAGAAGGGGAGTTCGTGGGATGGGGTTTGCTGTCTCACAGAACGCTGTGCTGCTGGAAAGGTCAGCGATCGTGGGACACACAGCATTACAGATCAGGTTTGCCAAATGACTGTGGCTCTGTAGGCTGGAATGTGAGCTCATTTGTCTTTTTCAAATTAACTTCTGTGCCTTGCTTTGGCCCTGCGTGGTGGTTTTCCTACCCACCCCTATTTTTAAAGAACTATGCAAAAGCTAATTTTAACCTGGGATGCTAATCGTGTGTTGATCAATCCCTGTCTGCTCCTGTTCTCTGAAGTCAAGTTTCGACAGGTCTCGGGTTGAGCTGGATTCTGGGGCTGTTTCCATCCCTGTGGCCACGACTATCCGTGTGAGCTACCTCCACTCAGACTTTTATCTGCTAAATATTTTGTCCACGCAGTAATCCAGCTGTTTCCTTTTTGTTCTCCATATGTTTTGTTGGAAATGAGTGCAAGCAAGGCACTGAGAAACTCATTCCAACTGCTATGTGAAGTTTCCTAGGACAGCATGACGTGAGGGTTTGGGGCTCAGATACCCCCTCTTTGTTCCCGGTGGGGCGTTCAGCTCCCAGCTCGGCAGGACATCTCCGGCACCCAGCCATGTGCTTTCCTTCTGCGGCTCCAGTTCCCTTTGCAGAAAAGGTCCTTTGTGAGAACGCTGATCGGAGCCACTTGTGAGCGGCATCTGATGCCCGCTCCGACCTACAGGCTAAACCCAGAATCCCAACTGGAATGGGAAAAAAAAAGGGTTAACTCAAAGTCAGTGTTTTTAGGGGCATCTTTTTACAGTGTCCCTACCAATGCTCTTTTCTGCATGTATTTGCGTCATTCACTTTAAAGATTCCTAGTAGTTCCTGCAAAGGACTATGCCAACAGCGTAGATCCCTTCATCCCTGCCAGACACTCAAGTGCATCTAGGTGAACCATTGCAGAAAATGACATAGCAGGTCAGGGCAATTCAAGACCATGCCTGTTAGCTGGGTCTGAGTAGGGAATTTGGCTTCTCAGAACAGACCTATCCAAGTGGAAATCTGACCCAGACAGTAAGTGAACCTTCTCATTGTTGCAGAAGCTGATTTTTCACAGCCCCTCATGATCTGGGTTTTGGTTTTATGCTTCACCAGGAGGAAGCCATCGCTTTCTGCTAGCGATAGGTAGCCCTGGTACCATGCTGGAGCTTCTCTTACCAGGTGACCGAGTGAAGAGTTAAAATTGCAGAGCCAGTTTTCTGCAGCGCCCTGCTGTTTCCTTGATGTCTCAGACTGAAGCATTGATCTGAACTAACCAGTTTAGTATGGGCGGAGGATCTGGCTCAGAGCACATGGGGCTATAGATAGCTGCTCAGCTCCTGCAGCACTGGCAGTGATAAATGGTCCCTGGGAGGGGAGGATGTTTAGTCATCTCCTGAGGATGATTTGATGGACGTGAGTAACTACTGAGCCTCAAGACCTCTGTCGATGTTGCATCATGCTAAGGATACTTCATATCTTTAATGTGTTGTAACACATGGATCATTTTGGATGGCTTTTTCTTTTGAAGAACTTACTCTGCTAACATTGCCCGGTGCCTGGAGGGGCGGGCACAGCTCATGTGTCCCTGAGCCCTCACAACGCAGTAGGGACCAGAAGGACCACCCTGGATTTCAGAGGTTCCCTGTGCTAATCCACTTATTTCCCTGACCACTTCATATACCAGCAAGGTGGCCACCAAGAGACAGTGCAGAAAGGAAGCGCCACATTTCACAGAGAGCAGGAGGCTTTCATGGCTAACTTGGGCTGGAAAATGTTCCTGGTGTACGCATCCAGGCTGTGGTGCTCAGCCGCTCCAAGGAGTCCTGCTTTACTGAAGAGAGTGTTTCCCAAGGCTGTAGTTGATTTTTCACAAGCGAGTTTGTGCACTGGCCAAGACTGCTGACAGCTCAATATTCAGCTGCAGAATATAATTTTCTGTCATTTTGATTTATGTTCTTCTCTGCAACCAGAGTCCCATGTAAAAAAAAAGTATCGGAAGGAGTTTGTCTTAAAGTTAGCTCAATGCAAGTTTATTCTTCAACTGACCTAGCAAATTAAAGATATTTTTAGATTTTTTTTATTTATTTATGGAGTATGAAAAAGAAAAGTACTAAAAAGTAACCTCTACTCTCAGTTTTGGGACCTGCTGTTGTGATGTTTGCCATGGTGCAATGCAAAAAGGGTTATTGTCACTGGAAGATAACCCAAGCTGAAACCGTGAGAGCAAGATCTGCTCTTGGTTGAGGTTTCCCACCTGCACCTGGTGGCCATGTCCAGGGAGGCTCTGATGCACCAAAGCAACACCCAGTACATCGGGGCTGAGCTCCAGAGCGGTGCTCCACTGAAGGGTATCTTAAAATTCTCAGTGACTGGGGGTTTCTCCTGGGGAACAGCCCAAATCCCCCAGGACAGACGCTGGCATAGAGCCATGGTCTCCGCTCCCTTTGGATGGCAGAAGGGCTCATCCTCCAGCATCTTGGGTTTGCCCGGAGGTTTTATGGCGCAGCTCTCTCTTCTGCCTCACTTCTGGCACCCAGACTTGGGCTCCTGAACTGTTTTGCTACATTTGGAGCATTGCTTCTTGGCATTAGTATGTTTGGGGATTGTTGCTTGCAGTTTCCTTTTGACAGATGCTTAAAAGAGCAATACTGAGCTAGGGGAAGGAATAAAAGCGTCGCTTGGCTGTTTGTGTGCCGTTGTATGAGCTACAAAGAGTTCTGCAAGACAAAGGAAGAGGCCACATGAAACAGCTCTTGGGGTGGCACTGACAGGAAGAAAAGCTCCTAGCACAGCCCTGGAAGGCAAGAGAGCAGGGAAGTGTGTTTTATTCCAGTTCTCTGCTTTCCTACAGAATTCAGACAATTTTATTTATTGCATTTCTCCCTAATTAGCAGTGGTGAGCATATAGGTAATCTAAGACACATGACATGTCTCAAAAGTGTAACTCCAAAATGTGCCGTGGGCTGAAATCATAGAATCATAGAATGGTTTAGGTTGGAAGGGACCTCAAAGATCATCCAGTTCCACCCCCCCTGCCCTGGGCAGAGACACCTCCCACCAGCCCAGGTTGCTCAAAGCCCCATCCAGCCTGGCCTTGAACACCTCCAGGGATGGGGCAGCCACAGCTTCTCGGGGCAACCTGGGCTACTGCCTCATCACCCTCAGAGTGAAAAATTTCTTCCTAATATCAGATGTAAATCTCCCGTCTTCCAGTTTGAAGCCATTCCCCCTCATCCTATCACTACATGCCCTTGTAAAAAGTACCTCCCCAGCTCTCCTGTAGCCCCTTTAGGTACTGGAAGGGGCTCTGAGGTCTCCCTGGAGCCTTCTCTTCTCCAGGATCCCAACTCTTTCAGCCTGTCCTCATAGGAGAGGTGCTCCAGCCCTCTGATCACCTTTGTGGCCTCCTCTGAACCTGTCCAACAGGTCTTTCCTATGTTGGGGGCTCCAGAGCTGGAGGCAGTACTCCAGGTGGGGTGTCACCAGAGTAGAGGGGAAGAAATGAAGTACGCATTCCAGCCCATGGGTAGGGATGGCTGGTGTGGGTACAGTGTGGTGACACGGGGCCGGTCCCCACCACGGGAGGGAAGCAGGTTCCTGGCTGGAGCCAGGGCAGGCACCCACTGAACCACTGGGCTCTGTTGCACCATCTGCTTTAATGGGGGACGTCTGCTGCGTAAGGGCTGCATGTTCCTCTCGTTTTCTTCTGGACAATGCCGGTGAATATTAGTAAAACGATTGAAACCCTTGTGTTGTGAGTGAGGGCGTCTGTCTGCAGCATGGGTAGCAGAAGAGTATTTTAGGGTTCCCAGCTTTGACCCTCTAGGGTATTGGACTGCAAAGCAGAAGAGAAATAGTGGGGCTTGGATGAATAATAGTGGTGCAGCAGATAAAACTGAAGCCTGGGTCCACCCCGGCGGTCCTTGGGGGCGGCTGGGCAACACACGGGGGTGAACTCGCAGCTCCCCAGCAGCTAACGTGGCTTTTAACATTAACCTCGCTGGAGCCCGGAGTTGGTGGCTGGCCAGTCTGGGTGTTGTCATCACATGTTGTTTGGACAAATGGGTAAAAATACCTTATTTCTTAATTTGCTTTACTGCAGTATGTATATACACATAGATATACACACACACACATATATGTATACCCCCGCCCCTTCCGCAGCACACATTTGGTGTGTACAGGGCATTTCCTTGATGGCTGGCATTTAGCAGCTGAGTTACAGGTGGATTTCTGTACAGTCAGCACAGATACCAATCACAAAATCCTTTTAATAGATCAGAGAGTGCTGTGTAATTGAAAATTTCTTGTAGAAGCGTTCGTTTCAAGCAGTTCTTAAAACTGGGTGTAAAATGGAAAGATTTTGTTCATTACTTTTTTTAGATCTCCACTCAAGTTAATGATTATTGACAAGACATGAGTTTTACCATGATCTCCAAAGGTATTCCTGTATTCATAAAAGCCTCTGGGTTAAATCAGAGGGTGAGCAATAATCACTACCTGAGGGATGGATACATCCTGGATTTTTACTTGCTTTATATTTGAAGGTTTTTTCCCCCATTGTATATCATAACTTGCTTTACCTTCAGCAATCTAAATTCTTCTTCAGTTGAGGAAACCCTAAAACCCATCATAATTACTATTCTTATTGCACCCTAGCCCTGTAACAAGATAGAACTTGGATAATTAAATAAAGACTCACGGAATAACTTTCCACCTTTTAAATAAGATGCTTTTATTACAGCTAGCACCAACATAGAATCCATTTCATGGAGCCATCATCCTTGTGCCAGACATGGCTTTGCAGGTGACACAGGGAAAGCTGAATATCAGTGTCTTTTATTTTTCCTAGTTGCATGCTGTAACTTTGCGGCAAATAAAATCTCGAGCAGTGTGGGCTCCCGAAAGAGGCTGTGCCTTTGCAAGGAGCTCGTGTGCTTGGACGTGAAGAGCGCGGCAGAGAAATAAACAGAAAGGAAATAGCCCTGGGGGGCTTCAGTGCTGGAACTGAAGAAATAATTTGGTACTTGTACAGACAAGGGCTCACCAAATTCTGCACATCATAAATAATAATAATAATAATAATCTCTCTGTCTCCCATGCATCCGATGGGAAATGCATCTTCCCCACTGAGAAAATGGCCCGTGCTAAATAAAGGTTTGCCCTTTCCAGGGAGCAAGAGAGTTGGGAGGTGGACATTAGGGCTTTCATCTCTTTCCCAAAGGGAAGCCATTAAGCGTATAAAATACATATGTTTTCTCTTCAGCAGCTGTTGGGTTTCTCAGCCCAAGAGCCATAACAGGACCACAAGGTTTGGAAAATTTCTGCCTCCCACATCTGCACACCCTCCCCCCCCCAGCAATGCTGCTGAATCAGTAAAATAGGATTGTGCATCTGCACCTCGTTAGGCCACTACCTCTGATTAAATCACTGGCAAAAAATGGTTTCAAGCCACTCTGCTTTGGGGTGGTGACTCGTGGCGGAGGGCAAGTCTGACCCTTTTCATGGTAGCATCTGAAAGCACCACTGTTAGATGTACAAGAAGATGGTGGTCCTGCAAAATTAAACCCTGACAGAGCCTTCCCATTGACTGAAGCTGTGTACAGACCTTCAGTGTCTCCAGGTCAGAAGGGAGTTCTTATTTTCTTTACCTATTTCTAAAGAAAAATGTGGGAGAATAATTATGTGCACAGTTTTGTGGGATCCCAGGCTTGCAGTGAAGTGACCTCCCGGCGATCCCTGTTCAATACTGCTATTGCCTGAATGAAGAAGTGCCACATAAAATGCAGTACATTAATTTGGGTTAGTTAGTTAACGACATAGATACTGTCTCCCATACAAGGCTGTGCAAAGTTTTGCCCAGCCCAGTTGCATGAGGACATGGGATCTGCTATAGCACCCAGGAAAGACCTAGGTATGGGGGAGGTAGGGAGAGAAGGAAAAGGGGGAAAAAACAGAAAAGGGAGGAATGTGAGACCCAGGCTCACCCGAGGGTGCTCCGACTGGGGCCACGTCGGCGCTGCCCTGGGCTCTGTGAGGGCCGCAGCAGGAGGGTGACTGGAGACATGGGACCTGGTTGGGAGCCTGTCCTTGCTCAGCCGTGCCCGTCTGTCTCCTTTGCAGGCCTTGCGATGAAAACCACCCCCACGTGAAGCCTGATGCGTACGTGAACAACCTCGCCGAAGCGGTTGACATGATCCTCCAGCAGCTGTAAGACCGACAGCGCCGTGGGCGATGGGAAGGAAGGAGGAGGAGGCCTCACGTGCAGCCCCTCCGTCCTCACCCCCCCTCCATCTGACGCTAATGGACCCAGACCCAGCCTTGCCCGGGGTGGGGAATGCCTGCGTTCCTAAACGTTTCACGTAACGGTACTAAAACGATCTACTGACCTCGTCAAAGGGAACACCGAATGTGCTGTCCTCTGGCACGTCATGAACGTCTTCCCCTTGGTGCCGTGCCCCTGCCAGCACCGGCAAAATCGGCTCTCCTGAAAGTGCCAGGCTCTTCCCTGGGTTGTCTCTGCTCAAGGGGAGCCCGGAGGGTGTTGAGGGGTCTTTGCCTCCCTCCCGGTGATGCTAGGGGGGTGTCTCTGCCCCCTTTATCTCTTTGCTCACCCCGGGGACCCAGCCCTGGGTGGGAAACGGGGGACCCCACACCCCTTCATGGACAATTTTGCTGTCGACCTCACCCTTTCTGTGCCTTTTGGGGTGCCTGAGATGGGATGGGAGACGTCCTTGAGGGGTGATGGAAGCCACCAAGCCCTGGGCCCCCGCTCTGCGGTGTCCCCTGTGTGCCTCTGGCCATGGGCGGCAGGACAGCCCTGGGGAGGGGGACCACCCCTGCACCCTTGGCAAGCCGGTAACCGTGTTCCTGTGACAATTAGCCCCTGTCCGGCACTGCCTTGGGTTGGGGCGCGGGACTCTGGTAACACTGCAGCACATTACGGAATAACCACATCATCCTGTCGGGAATAAACCCCATCTGGAAGATCTGGACCCTTTGTCGTTGTGTTCACTTGGATCAACGCTGGCAGGGATGTGCAGAGGCTCTGAAATGCTTTTCTTTACCTGGAATAAGCTGGTGAGGAACGTGGGACTGATGGGCTTTTCCTCCCCTCCGTGGGGATCTCGCAGGCAGAAATGGCTGGGGGGGCACACACAGGTTTCCTACCTCTTCCCGTTAAAATCCCAGCCATGCAGCCGGCGTGGGATGTCCCCTGCGCCCGGGCACTGTCGGCGTTGGGTCCTGCACAGCTCCAGCTCACCCAGCAGTGGGTGCTCCAGTCGGGAGCAGCATGGCACAGCATGGCACGACAGGGATGCTTGCCCCTGCCACAAAGGCCAGCGCGGGCAGCTCGGCTCCAGCCAGTTCTGCTGCTCCTGGCTTTAAGTTTCCAGTCCCGACTGGGAACCAGTCTCTGTAAGGCACCAGCTCCATCAGTGCTCCTGCCATGACTATAAATTCTACTTTAATAAATAGTACGTGGAAATGTTCAGCCACTTACTTTCCTTCTCAGTAGTCCCTGCTAAACTGTCCTCCAGTTCTCCTGGGTACCAAAACCACACGGGCATACACTACTCCCTGATGGCTGTTGCTGCCTGAATGGGACAAACCCAGTCTACTCGCTGAGCATCCCCCAGGACTGATCCTGTGCCAGCGCTGTGTGCCCGCTGAGCACCCGCCGCACCAGTTTGGCCCCAGCTCAGCCCCATCCTGCTGCCAGGGCTGGAAAGTGATGCTGCACTGAGCAGGGACGGGCATGAGGGTTGTCTTTATTTTTTTAATCAGGGCGAGCGTTGTTAAAATGCGCTGCTCCCTGCCGCTGGGCACTGCAGTACCCCAGCACATCCCCGGGGTTTTTAAGGTTCTCTCACCCGACAGTTTTGCAGCGCAGCTATTGCAGCGTGCGCGGCAACATCTGGCCACGCTGCATGTAGCGGGGACAGGGGCTCAAACCAGGGAGCAGCATGAGCAATTGGGGGTCACTCCATCATGTCCTCTGCCCCAGGGAAGCAGGGGCTGCCCACCCTCACCGACACTTGCCAGTGTTTGCAAGGGTCACCCCTTTATAGGCAAAAGTCCCCTTTTAATCAGCGTGTCAGCAGCTCTGCACCCCCTTGGGTTTGGGGCAACACTGTGCTTTAGATTGGAGGGGAATAAGACTGGGCTTAAACCTGCTTCAGACCTCCCATGGGACCATGGAAAGGTATGAAATTATGTATGTGATATATATATTTATATATACATATGCTCAGGCAGCGTGTTCTGGCCGCTGTCTGCATTCAGCTACTGCTTTTTGCATTTGCAAGCGGGACGTAAATGCTAATTCCAGTTACGTTTCCAGCAGTCCCGACAGCTGAAGCCGACCCCGGTCACTGAAGGACACCGAAGTGATGCTCCATGTTCCCGGAGCAGCCTGCGAGTGTTGGAAATCCTTGTTTTTCAGAGCTACCAGCTGGCCGCTGAGCTGCACGGCACCCCTCGGGGACAGCGGGGGAAAGCGGGCTCGGAATTAAATTCTAATAAAATAAACCACATCTGGGAAAATGACCTTAGTGCAATTTTTTGGTCTGTTTTTGTATCTTTTTATCCCCTGGGTAGCGGTTCAGCCAAAGTGTACAGCACCGTGTGCATCCGTGTGCACGCAAAGGATGCCGCAAACCCTGGTCTAATGTTGGGGCTGTGACAGATCACTGAGATTTTCTTTTTTACCCTATAATTCTGCCTTTTTTGTTCTAGTATACTAAGCCTATCACTTCAATCTGATTAAGTTTAGGCAGATAAACATCCTGCCATCTGTCATGAAACTTTTTAAACTGTTTGCTCGCTCGAGGAAACGCAGCCGTTTTCCTTTCTGGTTCACAAAGGCTGTAGGGAGGTATTGCCCCGTTTCCCCAAGAATTAATTTAACACCCCCGTGTGCCCTTGCCCTGCTCTGGGCTCTTGCCTTGCTCGGCTTCAGATTTTGTTTTAAGGGGTGGGACATTATCTCTGTCCTTAAAGCATAAGGCACTTAAATGTTGATTTGTAGTTCATTTGTAGTTACATCTTTGGCTGCATTATGGCTAAATAACAGCCAGCCTCAGGCCGGGGGGGCCGTGGGAGAGATCCCCCCACCGCAGGGGGGAGGCATCGCATCTGCCTGCCTGTGAACATCACAAAATGCCCATCTTTTTTTTTTTTTTTTCTGGTGCAACCCAAGGCTGGGACACCCTTACTGTACCTAACACGCACACCCCGATGGAGAGACCCAGCTGGGGGCTTTCCCCCACCCACACCCATTTTTGGGACCCCCACCCTTCCTCCCCTCAGCACCCACCGAGCTGCCAAGGAGGCGCAGCCAGACCCCCTCCGGGCGAGGAGAAGGCACGTGGGGAGAAGGCACCCGCACCCAACTCAGCCCCGTCAAACCCCAACCGGTGCCACAACCCGGCCGTTCCGTCCCCGAGGGGCAGCGGTGTCCCCAACGTCCCCGACCCCGGGGGACAGCAGAGAGAGGCGAGACGCCGACCGGGGGGGGTGTTATTGAANGGTTGTATTGAACCAGGAAGCTTTATTTACACAGTAAAAGTAACAAGCAATTTCCTGAGACTGAGCTGCTCTAGTGCAATCAAGTCATGGGGGGGGTAACGAGTGGGCAGCCGGCACTGGCGGGGGCACCTCGGGCAGCCCCTCCCCGGGGACACACGCATCCCGCTGCGCTTGTGCAATTGCCAGCGGGACTTGGCTACTACAGGTCATAGCTTCAGAAGGCTTCTTTTTTTTTGTTGGGTTTTTTTTTTCTTCTTCTTCTCCTCCTTTTTTGTTTTTTATTTTTTTTTTTTTTTTTTTGGCC
>VZSZ01008517.1:113763-125594 GCA_013398815.1 Ibidorhyncha struthersii
AGCAGGGGATGGAGCTGGAGCAGGGGATGGAGCCGCAGCAGGGGATGGAGCAGGGAGCAGGGGATGGAGCTGGAGCGGGGGATGGAGCAGGGAGCAGGGGATGGAGCTGGAGCAGGGGATGGAGCCGCAGCAGGGGATGGAGCAGGGAGCAGGGGATGGAGCTGGAGCGGGGGATGGAGCAGGGAGCAGGGGATGGAGCTGGAGCAGGGGATGGAGCCGCAGCAGGGGATGGAGCAGGGAGCAGGGGATGGAGCTGGAGCGGGGGATGGAGCAGGGAGCAGGGGATGGAGCTGGAGCAGGGGATGGAGCCGCAGCAGGGGATGGAGCAGGGAGCAGGGGATGGAGCTGGAGCGGGGGATGGAGCAGGGAGCAGGGGATGGAGCTGGAGCAGGGGATGGAGCCGCAGCAGGGGATGGAGCAGGGAGCAGGGGATGGAGCTGGAGCGGGGGATGGAGCAGGGAGCAGGGGATGGAGCTGGAGCAGGGGATGGAGCCGCAGCAGGGGATGGAGCAGGGAGCAGGGGATGGAGCTGGAGCGGGGGATGGAGCAGGGAGCAGGGGATGGAGCTGGAGCAGGGGATGGAGCCGCAGCAGGGGATGGAGCAGGGAGCAGGGGATGGAGCCAGCAGCAGGGGCTGGCAGGGCCAGATGCCCGGGTACCATGGGGCCCTTCAGCGTTTGGACCCCCCCTTGCACGGGTGAGGGATGTTGCTGCAGGAGCCCATCCACGCACACAAGTCCCGGCCCATGCTGGAAAAGTGATTTCATGGCAGAAATGCCCACGTCCCTGGGCACGGCCCATTTCTGCTTCAACAGCTGAATTTATTTTCAGCCCATTGTGTCTGATGAGCCACAGATTTATAACTGGGGCAGATGGGACCATTTCGACTGTAAAATCAAAACAATGGATGTCATTGCATTACACGTTACCGCTATTAAAAGCTCTGTCGGGTAACTAAAATAGAGCCTGCTACAATAAATCACCTCCTACAAGCTTCCTCTGACTACACCAAAGTACCTTGCCTGAAATGGTCACTCCAGAGCTGCACCAACAAATCAGCCTTTTATAGGGAGATGGATCTTTTTTGCGTGCTACTTCTGGCAGCGATATGACCCGCTACCTAAGAGTAAGGTTTTATTGCTGTGAGTAGCACCCGAATTACATCCCAGCCGAGCCAGCACGGCCTCAGGAGCTTATGGATGGCAGTAGGTGAAAAAATGCCTTGCCTTCATTTTTCCATTTGGGAAACTGAGGCAGGGAAACTGCTTGAAGGACATTCACAGAGGAGGCAAGAACGGGGCTGACGCATACGTAGTGCAGTCCAGTGCCATAACTTCAAAAGCATCCATTCCTCTTAACATATTGCCCTCTATATATATACATTAGAAGTACACACACTCAGACCTGATAAAACTCTTAAGACCGGGCCGATCTATGATGCCCAACAAAAGCTTTTATTTTTAGCGCAGCACAGGGAAAAACTGATGCAAATCATCTCTGAAAGCAACGGAAACATTTCAGGGGTGAAGTTCCTCGCAGCGTACGAGCATCCTCCCTGGCGTCGCGGGCAGGAGAACGTCAGCAACGTGGCCTCGTGCCAGCGGGCAACCTCAACGAGTGCCACTTGCTCTCCCCTGCCCCGGTGGGCACCAGCTGAGTCGGGGCTTGTTATACTTCGACAAATATGGAGACTTGTTTGTCAAAGCAGCAAGGAGGGGAAAAAAACCTTATTAACAGTTCATGCCAGGAGTAAACATTGTTATGAACCTAATTTCCACTAATGACTTGAATTTTGTTCAACTACTTGTGTTTTTAAATTGAAAAAATACCGGAGCAAAGAATAACGATGGCGGCATTTCTAATAGTCTGACCCAAGTTAAATCCAGCCGGCCTCTGAGGTCTTCTGCACCCTCCAAACTGAGGCGTTTTCTTTTGATCCTGAACTGAAGGCTTTTTCCCATCAAGCCACAACGTGACATTTGCAGGCTCTCATTCGTGTTTATTTAAAAAACACTGGGGCTTGGAAGCTGGAATCTGTCTCAGAAGTTACATCAATAGCAAACTATTTCCTGGGATACGTCTGGAATTTAAAACCTCCAATTTTTCGCCTGTTACTACCTTTAGGCAATATTTGCCACCGGCTCGAGTGGGTGCTGACATCGACCGAGATCACTGCTGCCCCTCCTGCCCTCACCAGCAAGCCTGAAAGTTGCCAAAATTCAAACAGAAAATCTTCTTATGTGAAAACGTAGAGAATTTTACCCCTCGAGGAAAGAGCTGGGTGGTCGGAGAGGAGAGGTCACTTCTCCCATCCTGCAGTTTGAAACTTCTCTCTTCACTCAGCGTCAAGATCAGCCTGAAACATTTCCAAGCTGGTGCGTCTTTACTTCAGCTTTGGGAGCGTACGAGCTCCTCCGTACATGGATCCTTACGGGAAACTGCCATCACTCCTTAGTTTGAAAGGGAAAACAAGGAAGGGGACAGCCTGGTTACCAGCCATCAGGAGAGCCCCATCACGCACCCCACTCCTCCGGGTCTCCAGCCCAGGCTGAAGCTGATTTTAATCCTGAAAAACACAAGAAACACCCATCCACATTTCAGGAGGATGCTCTTGCAATTCCTGGTGCAGACGACTCCATCCTGCGAAGACACGCGCTCCTCAGAAGACAGTGAAGTCACCCCATGAATGGTGCTGTCTGTCCACGGCAGCCAGCGAGCAACGTGAATAGTCCTGTTGTACCCGGCTCCAACGTCTCAGCTCCCTTCCCGTAACAGGCGTCTTTCAGGCATAAAGCCTTCTCAATAACCCTTCCTTATCAAGCACACCCAGTGCTTCATCCTCACCACCTTCTAAGCTGGTGTCCACTGCTGCCAGCACCCTCTCACCCATCCTTCACAGCCCACCCGCAGGGCGGACAGCTACTGACGGTGAATTCATAACCACGGGATGCTCTCCATAACCCCGGGGAGATGCCAAGGGCACGTTGTATATTAATCCCCTTAGTTGTTCTATAGCAACTACTCTCTGCCCCATATACTATATGCCATACTATATAATAAGGAGTTTCACGGAGGAGGAGAAGTAGTTTGCCAGCTGTATGAGACTCCTCAGTGTTCACGGGTACGACCCTTGCAGCGAAGTAAATGGATGTTAGAGAAAACTCAGGAGGAGAAGACATCAGCAGTACAGTATCTGTTATGAGAGATGCGGCTCTTCAAACTGCAAATGCATCAAAGGCTCACAGAGAAGCCAAAACCTTGTGAAGCCATCAGAAATGGGGCACAGGTGCCACCCCCAAGTCCTCACGGATTACCAGTGCGCAGATCCTAGCAGGGCACTTACAACGGGCAGGAACCAATAGCTCTCATCGCAGCTGCCAATTATTGCCAGCGGTGCTACGGCTTAAATAGCACAAAGGCCTTCGCGTCTTTCTTTCCATGGCAAGTTGTATTTCCAAACACTACAAGACCATCCTCCATTTCCAGCCAGGGCTACCACTGCTTGGGGTCAGTGCTGCCGGGAACATGCCTGGGGTTCAATAAATATATATACACACATGAAAAATTTTATATAGAGATATATATATGAAAACCATTCACTAAAAAAAAAATATATTTGTAAAAAGGATAGCTGTGTTTGGAATGTTGTTAATACAAATTAAAATCTCTCGGTAACGACCGTATCAAAATTTTACAGGGCAGGAAACAGAACGGGCAAGAGATAGGGAGGGCTCGTTTCGCCACTGCCGGGGATGATTTCAAATTCTCATTCGGGGCGACGGTCGTCAGTGTGACAGACGTGTTATGTCTCCCTTGCAGCTCCCCAGAGCCCGTGTGAAGGAAAGCAATCTGCTCGGCCAGCACACACGCGCGCCAGCATCGGGGCTGGCCCACGGCTCGCCTTCCCGTAGATGACTCAGACAAGCCACCGAACCCAGCACTCGTACTGCTGCCAGGCGTTTCGGCACACAACACCCCGAATCCTGCAGGAAACGTTGACAGAGAGATGTCGGAAAGCGGCGGACGCGGAGGTGGGAGATGGCAAGTCCCCAGGTCACCACCACAGCAAGGCGACCTTCGGAGAAGAACTGCACCAGATCATGGGAGAGGCAAACCAAGCAGGTGTCTCTCCGCCACACAGCATCTTGGGCAGACTCTGGGGTTTTTTTAGAAAATCAAATTTTCTCACCTAATGTGCCCAGCCGGCTTCTCCTAGGGCCTCGCAAAGGGGGAACCCCCCCGTTCCTGCCGAAATCAGCCCAGCCGGGAGGACAGCTGGGGCCCAAGCCACCTCCCGTCACCCTTGCAACATTGCTCATCTCCCGTATTTTTTAGGTGCGCCCACATCAGAAAAAGAAAACCAGCTCTTTGAGAAACCTCCCAGTTCATGGGAAAATCTGATCCCAACCATTTCTGATCGCATCTGGTACGGACACGGAGCTGCGGCAGCGGGAGCACTGCGCCTAGGAAGGAGACCGCGTTGCCACGAGATTAATTATCACGCTGTCAGAACNGCACCGAAATGAGAGGAGGGCTGATGTCCTCGTTTTTAAGGGGCACAAGGGTGGTCGGAGATGCCAGGCAGCTCCCCCGGTACCCAAACCCTCCCTGCTTGGGGCGAAGAATAGAAACCGGCCTCTTCGCATCTCACCTGCCTCCGGACACTGGGGATAATTAAATGACACTTCATTGTCATCCACTCACTGGAGTACGACCCACCGGATTTATACCCGGTTGGAAGGCGAAGAGGCACAAAGCAGAGCTGTGGTGTGCATTTAAACAGAGCAGAAGGATTCTCGTGGTGCTGTGGCTTTTAAAATTTGTTGCTATTCCAACGACAACCATGGTTTGGTTTCTGCCCAAAGTTGAAGCATCTCCGGTTTGGTGCCGTATGAGTAAATAAGAAGGGGAGCGATATGGGCTCACCTCCCTTCTCTGAGCTATGGGAACTGCAGAGAGAAGAGACAAACCCAGGATTCTGAGGAATTAAAGGCAATGTTTTCCCAAGTATTTTCCTTCCCAGCAGAACTTTAACATTTAGGTCTCTTTCTTAATTAGCCCAGTTATGTGGCCATGTAATTGCTTCCAGGAGCGGCTCCTTCCCCTCCTGCCTGGCCTAAATATCCCTCCTGGTATGAAGAAAACATTTATTTCAGGTCAAATTATTTTTATTTTGATTATGGTACCAGGTTTCAGGCCTATAAACACATGTGGTTACCAGCACAAGCAAAAAATTAACCGATCCGCTGCCAGAGCGGGATGCTGATCCGATACCCAGCAGCCCGGGCTCGGTCCCCAGCTCTGCTGTTGGTGCCCAGGCGCTCACGGCGTGCCCCGTGCCTCAGTTTCCCTGTCTGTAAAGTGAATGCTTTGAGGTCTGCTGAAAAGCCCAGCCTGGACACTTTGGTTTTCCTTTGCTTTGAATCACGGACCGTTGCACATAAGCCATTTCTACCCCGTAGGAAGCCAGACTAGAGGACACGTGCAGACACGCGGCCACCTTGCCATTATTTCAGCTCTTCATCCGAAATCACCGAACTTTCCGCTCTCGTTCCTAGAGAGGCATTAAAAGCAGCCTGGGGGAATACCTACACCCCGTGGGGTTTTCTCCAGCATGCTTATTGCACCGTCTCCTGCTGCCCACGAGGAATTAGCTGGTTTTCACGGCACTCCCGTCCCGAGGAGGGCTCTGACCGTGTCCCACGCCCCGAACGCCCGCCCCACCAAAGGCAAGAATGCTCACCGTAACTTGCCCAATCCTGCTCGTCCCTCTGTGCCAGTCCTCCCACGCGGAGAGCAGCCTGCCAGAACTGCTTTTCATAACTCAAGAGCTATGAAAACCCTGGCCCTTGCGCAGCTCCGGGCTTTGCTCTAATCCCACTCTGCTGCCCCAAAGCCAGCAGCGCATCCCTACCTCGAGGATCCACTCGCTGCCGTGGGTACCCGGACCCGGCTGGGTTTCCTCCCTGGAAACCGAGGATGCTCCACAGGCTCCTTGGGTTGCATCCCGGTTGAGGAATTCCTCGGTGACGGTGTTGTTCGGCCACCCAGCCTGGTCCGGTGGGCGAGGAGGGGATGGGAGAGGGGGTGCCCGTCGCTCTCGCTGCCACCGGGGGAGATGCTGCACTCAGGCAATCCCTTCCCCGTTCCCACAGGATTCGTGTCTCACAACACGGGGCTTCGGGATCCTTCCCTTATCGTATCGGCTCTTGCAGAGGATGAAACACCCCAACAACTACTTTTGCCTAAACTCATGCTTGAGGGTAGCCGAGTAACGCAGGGTGCTCGGGCGTCACTTTCTCACTTTGGGGGGATTTTTCTGATGCGGAGGACAGTAGCCAGAGAAAATACAACTATTCCTTAAGGTTTTCCAGGAACGAAGACTGAGCTGCTTTCGGGCATTTGAGTGATTAGATTTTTGTCATCCTTGGGTCACCTGGGACAAAGCCATGGCTATCCAAACTATAAATGTGTGTCTGGGCTCAGCATCCACCGGAGGGAAAGGGAATCTCCCGCTGATCCCCCCAGCATCTCCCTGGCCAAGCCCTCTGTTTCCCAGCCAACAAACTTTCCCCCTTGTTCTGACGGGATGGAGAAGCTGGCTTTGCCCCACAGCATCCTCGGAGGGCAGGGAAGGTCGGTGCGACGCTGGGAGCAGCGGTGCCACTGCTGGGCTTCGGTGCCCTGCAGGCAGGGTCAGCACCTCACGGCTGCCCCGAGGATCCCACCTGCCGAAATATTTTGGTCAGATTTTCTATCCAATACGGTCGGGGTTTCTAAAACTTATTGGACAGGCTTAGCCTCACTGCTGAACCGCTCAGTTTGTCCCGCTGGGATAATTAAATGTTAACTCTGCGGTTGTAACCCAGCAATTTCAGGCACATCTACTGCAAGGGAAATGCATGTGTGTGTCTCACGTCTCTGGGTGAGGGTGTCCGTCTGTGTCCTTCAAGAGCCTCACTGGAGCCTCGGGGGAGCCCATGAAGGACGGAGATGCTGGAAAACACTGATCCAGCCCAGCTGCGAGCTCTGCTTCAAGCCTCCAGCTCCCGCTGCCTCCTCGTCGTGTCCCCTGTCCCGCAGGTGGCCGGGATGCAAGGCTGGGGAGGGACCGAGGAGGGAGAGGAGGACTGCTCCCACGCCGCGGCTTTGCGCCACCCATCAGATCTTTTCCTCCCAAAAAGCAGAAACCAGAGCCGGGACGCTCTCCTCCTTCCCTATCTGTCGCATGAACCTTCTACAGCAGCACAAAAAGCACCTGCAGGCACCCTTCCCTCTGCGCCCTTCCCGGAGGCAGTGACCTCCTGCAGAGACCCCGGGCAGCACCAGGAGCGCTGCGTGGAGAGGAGGGTCTGCACCTCCCTCCTGCCAAACACCTACTGCTGCGCAGCCCGCAGCCCTTCTCCCGAAATTGGGTTACCAAACGGTGGCAGGCTTTTCGCATCCTGGCTATTTCGTAACCGCAAGCATTTGTTGGTGCCGTCCACGCTTCTCAGCCCGTTTCCATTTACCGCTTCTCTTCTCACTTCCACTGACAGCTGAAAACTGCGAGGCTCACTTCGGATTAACCTGCTGAGGAGGATTTAAGGATGGCTTGCAAATGGTTAGGGATTTGGGGAAGAGATGATGAGACCCCGAGGCTGCTGAGGGGGCGTTAGAAAGCAAGACCCCCTTCTGAGTGCACCGTCTGTGGGAGCCGGTGGCCAAGATCCCAATGGTTTGGAGCGGTTTCCCGGCAGGATTCAAGGCTTTTGGGCTCTCTGAGGATGCTCGAGGAGGGCAACCTGCCGGGTCTCACTGCGCCTTCGTCCTCCTGAAGCTGGCTCTGAGGTGGGTTTGTGTCGGTCCTTCTGTACCCATGTATTAGCCCCTGATACACAAGTCCGACACACAAGTCCGACAGCCAGATGCTGAGATTTGTTAGATCCTCCGCCTGTGCTGGGGGGTACCCCTGTCCCTCACAGGGTCCCCACCACGGGGACGTGGGATGGAGAGCCATCCTGCGCAGGAGCCGATGGGGGGACTCGGCAGTCGGGGTTGCTCTTGTTTAGACTCTGTTTTTCACCGGGGCCAAGGCCAACCTGAAGAGGTGTGTTAAGAGGTGCAGGACGCGATCCCAGCCGGCAGTTCAGCTCCTCAGAGAAGGGACTGAGCCAAGCGCGCAGCCGTGTCCTGCCTGCAAAGCCTTGTGCACACCTCGGCGTGGACCTGGAAGGGCTCAGGATGAGCTACAGTCGGTGCTCAACTCCCAGCGGGCACCAAGGGAGCCTGGAAGGAGCATCTGTGGGCTCGCAAGGCTGGAAGAACAGCTACAAAAAGAGGCTTTCTGGGCCCCAGCACAAGCCTTCTATTCCCCAAAGTCTGCAGAGCAGAGCACTGGCAGCAAAGTCAGCCGGACATGATGCCCCATCCACTCGGTGCTGTGCTGGGGCAGCATCTCCGCCAGCATGGTCCATCTTGGGGGGGATGCCCTACCTGCCACACAACCTCTGGGCCCTTCGTTTGCAAAGGCCGGCAGTTAAAGACCAGAAAATCGCAGGGAGCATTTGGAAAAAAAGGCAAAACATCGCTTCGTTGGCATTTGCAAAGGAAATACTTTTAATGAGGGATCAAAGCCTCAGAGCCTGCCATGGCCGGTACCTTGGGAAGATTGCTCCCCACTCCTGCGTGCTCCCTTTGGTGGCCCTCCGAGCTCGCCGAGCACAAAGCGATGAGCAAAGAAGAGCAGATGACTTCTGCTCTGCCCTCCCAGCACTTCCAAAATGCTCACCTTACCACGGCGCAAGCACCGCTTGGAGACGGTAACCATCGCGCAGGCTCTCAGAATAGCCAGGCAAATAAAAATAGTCCCGTCCCTTTGATCTCTTCCCTTTGTTCAGCAGTGAGCACTCCAGCAGATGCAGCTGGGGCACACGTGCACCGATCCATCATACCGCGGCCTTGCGACTCATTTAACATTTTGGTCCCATCCCAAAAGGTCTTGATCGCCTCCGCCTCCTCCTGAGCAGCGCATCCGGGGGGGATACGATGGGCACGTTCAACCTTGCAAGACCAAACCACTGGTCATGGCAAGCAGACACCCTAGTGGGCAACCAAACCGAGACGCTCGCTTGCCTGTGCACAACTGGCTCTGTCTGTTGCGTGGGATTTTGTTACCTGTGCACCCACGCAACCACCCGTGCTACTAACACGTTTCCACGCCAAATTGCCCAGACGCAACAAACCCCTGTGATATGCAAACGTGACCCTTTGCACGGCTCCTCATCAACCTCTGCACACACGCCTGCGTGCGCATGCAAACACAAATGCAAGTTCCGCTTTGCATTTCCAAATACAGCCCCAGAAAGCTCCATCAGAGGAGAAAACGTGGATGAGGAGGACTATTCGGCCCACCGCCGGGCACGCAGAAAGAGGAGCAGCCCATTTCCCAGCCCCAGTGCCCGTGCTCAGGGCCGCATCATAGAATGGTTTGGTTGGAAGGAGCTTTAAAGGCCATCTAGTCCAACCCCCCTGCCATGAGCAGGGACACCTTCAACCAGATCAGGTTGCTCAGAGCCCCGTCCAGCCTGACCTGGAATGGTTCCAGGGATGGGGCATCTCCCACCTCTCTGGGCAACCTGGGCCAGTGTCTCACCACCCTCACAGTAAAACATTTCTTCCTTCCCCCTCTTTGCCCTAGCTACTCTGCGCCGTGGCCTTTCTGCCCGGTCGGCCCGTTTCCACAGCCCGTCCGTGACCTTCTCCCACGCCGGTGGGTTATTAACGGAGCCTCGAGGAAAGCTGTGGCCGTCAGCGTGCAGTGGCGAAGGCGGTTTTCACGTGCTGGTTTTAAAGCGAGGAACCGCCTGGGAACAAGCCGTGAAGCCGCTTTCTGAGCGAGCTGGCGGGGGGGGGACGTGGCCATCACCCCGCATTGCTCCCTGCGGGTCTGACACCGATGTGGGGACAGTCACCTTCGCCCCCTCCCCAAGGCAGCAGCTCGTGGGCTCCGTGCCTGCAGGCTGCAGGCAGGGGTGGGAAGGCAGGCGGTGAGGGGGCAGCCTTGCCCTCCCTGACACCGGTTTTGAGGCAATTTGGGTCTTTTCCAGGCTTTGGTTTGCTGGGAAACTGCCGCACGGGTTTGCGGGACATCCTGCACCGCGCACAGAGGTGAAGCAACCAGCGGCTGCTTGTACGGAGAGAATTAGGAGGCGGCAATTGTGCTATTCCAACCTGCAGCCAGTAAAATATAATAACACACGTAAGTTGTTTTTACTGCCTGTCCGGCTTATTAGCTAATAAAATAAGCTTAGCTTATTAAGCGTTGCTGGCATGGTTTATCAAAAGAGAGAGCAATGCCTCACGTTTTTCCCCTGCAATCACCCAAATATGTGATTCCCTCACCCTTTTTATCCTCTAAGCTCCTCTGGAGCAGGAAAAGCCAATTTCTTCCTCCAACACCACTGCACGCCTTCAAACACCCGCGGCGCTGCCAAGCGTGAAACGCCAGAAAATACCGTGTTGTTATATATTGCGTTCTTGTAAGAGCGGAAAAACACACGGCCAGCGTCGGATGTCACCTGGCTGGGGACAGGCAAGGGGAGAAACCCCACGGCTGTTTCTCCATCCCACCCGATGAATTGCTGCGAGCAGTTCCCCTGTGAACAACAAAATGGAGCACACGGGGGTGTCTCGTGCCAGGTGGGCTTTGCTGGCCACGGCTGTACGAGCGTAAGGAAAATCAGGATAGATACTGCTGACACGGCCACCTCCGGGATGAAACACAGCAGAAAGCGCAGAAGAGGACCACATCGAACTGAAACCGTGGGGGAAGTTTTCTGCCCGGCAGAAGGGGACAGCCCACCCTGGGAGGTGGCCAGGGCAAACCCCCTGGGATCTTCGGACCCCCCCACTATCTCCATCCCACACAGAGCTGGTGGAGTCGTCGTCTTTACGACTATAAATTACCGATGTGGGAAATGTCGAATCGTAAGACTGCGGAAAAAGAAATTTTATGAGCGCAAAATGGAGCCGCTGCTCGCACCGTCCTTCGATGCAGCCTCTCGGTTTGGCTCTCCCCGAAGTCCGGTCACTTGGTCTTGCAGGGAGGCAACTGCGGGGCAAAAGCCTCCTCGAGTCGCACTTCAGATCTGTTATCTGGCTTTGGGTGGCAGATTGAAGAGGCAGGTTGTGCTCTGTGTTTGCAACTGAAAATGAAACGTGATAACATCTCCAGAATGGAAAATTACAGAGGCTAAGAGCAAGTAAAGCCCGCAGCGGTGCGAGTTCGGCTCCTGACGGAGCCAGAGCTACGTGCCTCGGGTGCTGCCTTCACCGCGCCACGGCAGGCCCGGGGCTCCTCTCTCCTGAACTCAAAAACGTGGGGTTCAGTGTACGCCTGCTCAAAACACGTGCCAGGAGGAAACAACGACACGGCGGACTCGGCGTGCAAAAATCAGCGCAGAACAGAAATGTGGGAACTCGTTAAAGAAATCCACCTGGAGGGGAAGGGGTTTTCTGCTCGGACAGAAGGACGCGCTTCCCCGCAGCACCCCCGTTACTCCACACGCCGCAAACCCACCTCGGGAGGATGCGAAAGCAGTTTTAGCAAAGCAGGGAACAACGTGACCTCGCTGCTGAGCCTCGGCTGCGGGGACGGCACCGCCGCCTCTTACCTGGGTCATCTTGGCGAGGTCCAGCGAGGGCCGTTGCTCCTGGACCTCCTCCGGTCTCCGTCGCTTGACCCCCACCTTTTTGTCGTTCAGGACGCAGGGCTGCGAGCGGCTTCGGGAGAGCCCGCCGGCCCGTCGCCCCAGCTCCGGCGTGGAGGCGGGCGTGCTGCTCGCCGAGGG
>VZSZ01008517.1:137850-155059 GCA_013398815.1 Ibidorhyncha struthersii
TCCCCTGTATCGAAGATACTGAGGCTTTGAAAGAAGGGCGCCTTAAAGCCCCGGGGTTGGTCTCACAAGAGCCCTTGCCCCCAGACCAAGCGGGAGCAGATGTCCAGCAGAAAAAGCCTCTTCCGCATCCCTAAGGCTGCGAAATCCCCTGGATGCCCCTATCCCACCCCCAGCTACTCCCCGATTCCCATAAAGAGCCCTTTGGGGAAAAAACAAGGCAAAGAGTTTGCCTGCGAGGAAGGAGAGTACTCCCTGCCCTGAAATCCTAAGGGACGCACTACGCCTCTCGATGCTTACCTATTTCTCGGGTAGTTTTAGGTAGGAAAAGCTAAAGACTGCACAATGAGGAGTGCATACTGAAAAAAAAAAAAAAAAACTGCCAACCAGGCTCATAGGGCACCCCACAGACCTGACCACCAGCGGCTGCCCAGCTCTGCCTCACCTCCTGGCATCCTCTCCAAGAAACTTATTCCCGTGCAAAAGCGGACAGATTGCAATCCAAATCTGATTATAGAAATCAGTGTTTTCCCCAAATCGCTCCTCTAATCCTGTTTCGCTATTTTGTTGCCTTGCAGTTACTGCAAACAAACAAAACCACCATTTGCATGATCCGAAGAGCACAAAACACTGATCTTGTAACACGCAGTCGAAACCCAATTGCAATATTTAACGGCAATATTTGAGAATACGCCGCTAAGTATTAAACCTCATTACAAACTGATACGGCTTCTCTTCCCAGCTTGTAAATCATCTTTTCCGTGTTTACTTGGATTACAGCTTGCGATGGTGTTATGAGTAGCTCATTTGAAGGCCAGCTGGCTGGTAAAGAAAAATCACCTATGATTTTGTGAGGACAAAGTTCATCCGGAGTGCAAAGCCAGGATTGGGAATCAATACATTTTCCAAAGATTTACCGTTCCCAAGGGCACCTGGTAGAGTCTCCAGCTTCTTATGGGACATTGGTGGGCTTATATACAATTTACTGCTAGCTTCATCATAAACCTCTGGGCAACCCAACGACCAAATGGGAACCGTCAAATAGAAAAGTAAAGCATTTCAGACCACCAAAATGACACATACTTTGTGAGCCCAGGTCACATATTTATACTATGGCTAGCCTGGGTTCGTTGCAAGGAGGGCACGACGCAAGGGAGGACGGGAGGACCAGTTGACTAACACAGCACCGTGTCCCCATCACCATGCAACCCCCCCCCCGGTGATCCTGGTGGCAGCTCAGACACCTCTGTTACAGCACACGGACCCCTCAAGGTTATGCTCAGGAGCATCCCCAAGCCCTGTGCTGGGGCCAGCTTGGGGACGTCAAGGTGTTTTCCAGGAGCAAGCAGAGAGAGTCGCTGTACGGGCGCTGATAAGCTCCATGGGAGTTTTACGTTTCTGCATTTTGATGGTCCTTACATCAAACATATTGGCATGCAGCAAAACCTAGAGGTCCTGTTCAAGTGGGACGGCTGCTTCCGTCGGGCTCTGAACAAACGCGAGGCGAGGGGATGCTCCCCAAAAAGGGCTGCACGTGACCTGGAAGAGATGGGGACAAACGCAAGACGCATGGAAGCGAGGACCAAATAACGTGGGAACAGCAATACAGGAGAAAATAAGCAACACCGGTGGTACGTTTGCTGCCAAAGCCTCCAGTGTCTCACAGCAACATCCCCGACAGCACAGACGCGGCACCCATGGCAGCGGCACAGCACCCCATCCTTGCTGGCTCATCTCCCTGTCCTTCTCGTGAGCAGCCCAACGGATGAGGGGTGCTGAGACCTCAGTGCGTGCCTCCGAGCGGGGGGAGCTGAGCCAGGTTTAAAGCCCCCGCAAGGATGAGGGGCAGGAGGCTCTTTGGGAGGCTCCAGCCTTCCCCCAGGGCCGGAGAAGCTCCTGGAGCAGAGCTGGCAGTGCCCTCCTGCTCCCCTGCGCCACACCACTGATGGCTAAAGCACAGGACAGGGACTGAAAACGCCCGAGGTTTATATTTTTATCTGCCACGGTCTCGGTTGTCCCTGATCCCAATGCAGAGATAGCGATGCCTGCCACAGGGCCATCGCCGACGCGGCGGCTGCACGGAGAGCGAAGATCAAACAAGCATTCAGAGCAGCATGAAAGCAGTTAAGCACGGTTCCTCGTTACACAGGGTTATGATTTCTTCACGAATAATTATCTTTCCCTAAGGTAACGATTAACATTGGTGCAGCAGACTCCTACCCACGCCCGGGCGTGCGGCAGCCAGCAGGCAGGACCGGCGGCAAGTACAGGCAGACGCTCCTTGCCCGAGCCGGACCGGCTGCAGCGCACGCCACCTCGCACCTCCCCTCTCCCTGCTCCACCGCATCTCCTGCCATTAACACAACCCTAACGATAACGCAGCAAGCTGGCAGTTAACACCACCCGACGTCGGGTCCGAGGCGCGCTTTGAGGGCCAGGCTTTTTTTTTTTTTTTTAAACTACCGCTCGGTTGGGTTTTGAAATCATCCCCACCGAGAAACTTTGGAAAGGTTTGGAAAAGAAAAAAAGGAAAAGAAAAAAAGAAAGAAAAAAAAAGAAAGAAAAAAAAAGAAAGAAAAAAAGAAAGAAAAAAAAAGAAAGAAAAAAAAAAGAAAGAAAAAAAAAAGGGAAATACTTTTCGGTGAGACGCGATCTTTGGCTCCCCATCCTGCTTCAGCGGGCTCCCGACGCACGGCCTGCCCCAGCGCGGTCCTGCCCCGTCACGTCCTCTCGCTGCAAACAAGCGCTGTGGGACAGAAACGCTTCTGCGGAGCTGGGATGGTCTCCCTGTTGACTTTGAGGAGGAAACTGCGGCGTATTTATAGACTGGAGGCTTTCACACACACAAGCTAATAAAAAGATACTCTTCGGGGACCATTAATTATTTTAAGAAATGTATTTCCTCATTTGCAATCAGACAAAGGAACTATCTCCATCCCGCCATCAAGGGTAAGGTTAGACTTGGGCCATGCCCACTGGGATGGACATGTCCTCCTGAGCTGCCCGGAGCACCAGTGAGCAGCATTAGTGTGTGGAAACCCCCAAATTTTAGCAAACCGTGCTTTTCCCGTGGGTACTGCTTCCAAATACACGGAGCAAAAGCCTGTGTGATCTTTGCAGCTGCGAAGGTGGAAAGAGGCTTCTCTTGGAGCTGCTTTCTGGGCAGCTTCGCAGCAACTGCTTGTTGGGCTTGGAAAAAAATTACACTGCAAAAAAGAGTAAGTCAGACGATCCAGCTTTCACCCACAGGCTTGAAAGGAAACGCCTGTGAACACAGGAGCTCCTTAGAAGGTCCCAGGAAGGAGTACAGCCCCAGAGCTGCTCACCGGGGGCAGACAGCCCTTCCCTGCAGGGAGGTCCCACTCCCCACCGGTGCGACCGCAGCAGACTCCATCCACGCACCATGCAGCTGCCGAGTCACAGCTCGCCCGCTACACTGAAATGTACGGAAAAGACCTCGGGATTTAGCAAACTGTCTGTCGGATGCTCCGCCGCGGCTGAAGGGAGCCTGAGCAGTAACCAACACCGCACGCCCGTGTATCTGACCCCAGCAGTACTCTTCGCGAGGACAACTGAGGACCAGCATCACGCAGATTTCCACTTGCAGTGGGACCACCGCCCTCGGTACAGAAAACATTCAACCCCCGTCCAGCTCAGATAATCCATCCCCAGACGCACACGCTGACATAAAACCTATTGAGAGGCGGAAAGGGCACACGGGAACGAGGAGCCAGCGCCGTATTTTGCACTCTGATACACCTTGCGCGCAGCAGAGCGGGATCGCTCTCGGAATACAAATCACCCGTCCCTGCTGAATTTTTACACTCTGCTGCACAAAGCCTTCAGTGAAAAAACGCGGAGCCACACAGGACCCTGCCTTCCTACCCCGTGCCCCAGCGCTGCTCCTTCTGCTCTGCCTGGAGAAGTACTCAGGCGCCCTTTTGACTGCCCAGAAAGTTTGCCGAAATGCCTGCGAGAGGAAAAGGGAAGCATTCCTGACCTTTCCTTTCGGAATGAAACCGAGAGCTGCCCGCCCCTCTCCGGACGGAGGATTTCCAGCCACTTCCAAATCCCTCCCAAGCTCTGAAGCATGGGAAGGACCCAAGCCCAGGCTCCATCCTCGGTGTCGCTGCGGACGTGGCTCCATCGCCACCAGCAGCATCATTCCGAAACACCACGGTACCACCCAGAGCACACTTTGGCTCGGCGAAAAATATTCCCGCCGTCACCACACCGTGAACTCTGGCCATGCAGCTCCAGAGAGCCAACGCCGACGCAACGCGAAGGCACAAGGTGCTTCGGGAAGCAAGGCTGGAGCAAGCCAAGCCGCCCGGCTCAGCGCATCTTCTGGCAGCCGCTGCCCCCGAGGTTTATCCCACCAGGGCAGGAGGGTTCAGTCTCGCCGGTTCAGAAGTTAGAAACACCACCGAAGGAGCAACAAACATGAGCAAAGACAGAGGCAGCAGTTTGATTTAAATGGCTCTCCGAGAAAAAAAAAACAAAAAAGCAGTAAATGCAGCTCGGAGGTGGACCACACCAACTTCGCCTCCTCTGAGCGGAAAACAACGGGCTGAGCGAAGAGATGGTGGAGTTTATTTAACATAGTTTAGACCCACACATCTGAAGAACCAAAGCTAATCCCTCCGGGCCAAACTCTGAGCATGTTTCTAAGGCTTAACCGCCCTCCCCTTCTCACCAATTAAACAGAAATTCCGCCCCCCCTCCCGCTACGCAGATTTCGATTTCTCCGTGCAGACAGACAGACAGACTGCTGTGGAGCCCCGGCGCACCGCAGCCGGCCAACCTCCCTCCAAACGCTACAGGTGACTTACAAGGAATCTGGGGAAACAGCCAAAACTGGTTGCTTGCAATTGAAAATTGTGGGGTTTAAGGCTTTCTACAGAGCATCACGCTGCCGTTCTTATCCAGACTAAAAATCATGTCCGTCTGTCCCCCCCTATCTTTCTGCTTCTTGGGAGGGATTCAGGGCTACATTGACTCTCCTCTCGCACAGTCTGTCTCACCACCAGTGCTTTGGACAATGCCAAGAGGCGCATCTTCAATTTGTTGATTTACTGCGTGACTAATTAGGGGAAAGCTTTGAAGCCTACCATTTGCATGTAGCTCCATGCAGGCTCATTTCCTCACTCAGGCAGTAAGGTGCCTTCTGCACCCCCTTCTCAAACAGTCTTGCTCAGCATCTCACTATTCCACATCATTAGCGAATACTGATTTTATCTAGGGAGCAAAAACCTCCAATAATCGTGAAAGTTGCCATTCAGGGCCTGAGAAGAAGTCTTTAGGCTCTGAAAATGCCCCATGAACTAGCCCTGAGCAAACAGGATCATGAGTCAGCGCACGTGACTTCAAACGACAAAATTTCCACGGATGCAGCCGCGTCAGGATCGTCCCCTGGGATCCCGTCTAGAGGAAAGAGCTGCCCCAGGCTGCCCAGCCTGCGGAGCAGAAAGGTTGCCGCACTGCCCCGTCTCGCCCTGAGCCTGCAGTCACCTCCTCCTGCTCCACAGGGTCTTCCCCAGCCTCTGGACGGGCAAGAACGGTCCCGCCGAGAGGCCAAAGGGCTCCGGGGCGGGAGACCACGCGTCCTGCGTGGCGCTCCCCTCCTGCCTGGCAGGGACTCGGGCTCACCACGTGCTCCAGGTACTCGGAAATTACCAGCCAAAGAAAAGGAATAAAGAAATGTCCTCCTCTGTCTCCTGCTTGCAGCTAGACTAGACTTTTCCAGTGCTAACAAGATAAAGACACACTTTCAGCATTAATTAATAAGTACAAGACTTGCCTACGCTTAACATTTTTCATGGCCGGCATAGCAAAGGGGAAAGCAGTAGCGGTTATGTTTAAGGCGAGCGCCGCTCCACCGGTCTGCACGGCTTCGAGAGCTGCATCACCTCGTTGTTTACAACCAACAGCTTCACGCAGGAACGGAGGTTGTCACCAACACAGCCCAGCCCTCGTGTGTGCCACAGAGCTGCCAGCGCAGGACAGCCCGGATGGAGCCGACCTCTCCAGCCACGCTAATAAAATCCACAGCCAGAAGGAGCCCCGGGTTTACCGCAACGGCACCCATCTCAAGGGGCCGCGTTAGGAACAGAAAATACAACGTGCAGCCACCGTGGATGGCCACAAGCAACTCGGCTTCGGGAGGTCTGAGCTTAACCCACGCTGCCAGGAACAACAGATGTACCGGGGTCCTGCCCACGACCATAAATTAATTACTAAGCAAGTAAAAATCTACTATTTCGGTCCGAACCCCGGCTCCAAGTGCCTGGTCACCGCCTCGACCCGAGGCCAAAGTGACGCAAGGCAGCGAGTCCCCAGCACCCTGAGCCCCAAACCACACGTCCCAACACCCCCAGCCTGTGGGGAGCGCCTCAAGTCCAAGCTCACGCACAGACCCGTGTGTTTGGGTTGGACCCCAGCTGCCTGCAAAGCTCCCACTGAAAGAGCAATTAAGGAAAATTACACACCGTCTAGTCGAGTAAAACACATCAGGTTTATTGCCCCCGTGCTCTTAGGAGTAGGAGTGGCAGGGGAAAGACTCCCTTACACACCGGCAGCAGAGAGGGACTGAAAGGACAGGGTAGGGACAGAGGTGCTTTGGCTCAACATCTCAGCCCAGAGAAAACGGTGCTGGCAGTGACTTTGCCTTTTCCGCCCTGGCAACTGAAAAGGAAAAGAAGAGAGCAAAATTAGTCATTGCAAAAGAGCAACCGGCAAGAGAGGCGCGCGAACAAGGAGACTGGTGGTCTCTCCAGCAGGAGACCAGCACCAGGGGAGGTGCCAATTAGACGCGCAAAGGGACCGCACAGGACCCAGCTCGCTGCACAGCAGTTAAAGGAGAAGAACGTATGTATTTGGAGCACTAACATGGGGTCTTCAATATCTCTTGACTGCACATTCAGCCTACACGTAGATTTTCGTGGAGGACCAGCATCAGACCTTCAAAGGGGTCACTCCTTGGCTGGCCACCTGCAGAGGCTGACGAGCTGCTCCAGTTTGAGGGCGCATCCCCAGCACATCGCTCCGCCCGGGAGCCATGCCAGGACCAGCTTAGCCCCAGAGCTCAGCCCCAGTGAGCCCAGCATCCTCCTCCCCCAGCCGGACCAGTCCCAGGGGATTCCCACAGGAACGCAGCCACGCTGGCTCAGGGGACAGACACTGCCAATATTCCTGCACAGCGCCGTGGGGGACCATATAGACATATCCTACGGGACGCTCCTAGTCCCAGCAACCGTAGAAATGGCACATTCCCTTTGAGCAAACCTGTAACCGTTGCCTAATCCGCTCATTAGGGCACTGCTTCTAATTTTGAGTAATATTTCCACGGAGTATTGGAAATATTGGACCAAGGGATGTCTCTGGAGAAGGGCAGCTGCAGCGGCAGCAGCAGGCTGGCCTGCTGATCCAACAAGCCATCTCACCTTTCTGCTTCCCCCCCCCCAGTTGTGAGATTTATTACAAGAATTTGCAATGGTCTGTGAGACACTGTGAGTGTTGGCCACGCTCCCAAGAGCTGAGGAATTGCTGAATTGAGAATTGCTTTGGCAATCTCAACAACCAGGGATGCTGAACAAGCCAGCAGAGTCCAGGTTTACTTTTAATTACCGCTTGGAGCGTGCTGCTCTAGTAAACAGACGCAAAAAAACAATTCTTGTTTCTTCCTTATATTCTTTTCCCGTATACAGCCTGAAACGTCCGAGACGGAGACAGTAAACACAGCCCCACTGTGCCATTTTTACAGACTCGCTTCTCAAGCATACACAATTTCAAATAGCACATAAACCCATCTTAATACCTACCTCCGTAACGCGACGTCCGCCTACTTACAGCCAGATACTAATGCTCCGAGGGTCAGCAGGGCTCCTTGGCCGGCCCGGGCCGCCTTACTCCAGAGCTCTTGGGGTCTTCTCTGAGAAGCACATCTTGCAGCTGCAAAAGGGGCTTAGTGCTGCAACGCCGACCGTAACGCTTTCGACTCATCTGTGACCACCAAAAAAAACACCACACGGACTGAGCACGATCCGGGCCACCTCGCGGCGTAATTGAGGAAAGCTTGCCAAGCGCCAGAACACCATCACTGCTGTCAGAACAGGCTTGGAAAGTGTTTGCAACTCACATTTCTGCCTTCTTCAAGGCTGAGCTGGACAACTGGTAGAGGCTGACAGCCCCTAAAGAAATACCTGAATTTAAAGCAGGGAAATGCTGGATGTATCCATGGATTGCCAGACTTCGCATCGTCTCCTACCACTTCCCCTTTATGGATGAATACCCCAAGACTCACGTGAAGAGTGAGAACCTCAGAACCTCACGGGAAGCCCAGCAAAATGACCGCTTAGGACCTCCCAAAATTCAAAATTATCTACCTGAACTAGGCAGGCACCATTTTGAGAGTTTCAAATGCTTTCAGCGGACACTCTCTGTGCCCACGCAGGGCACCACACCTGCCCACCATCGCCTGCAAACACTACGAGACCACTGTTTGCATTAGACCAAAGTACTTCTGCTCTTGGGCAATCTCTGGCATTTCATTCCTCAGCTGAGAAATAGCTTTCAAAGAGCTCCTTGGCTCCTGAAAGATGAACCCGGAGCTTTTATTAATCCTCCTAGCGACTGAAAGGCACATTTCCCTGCTGTTTGTCCATCCGTTGCCATCAACATTGCACTGGCAAGAGGAAGGTACAGCAGCGGCGCATCCACAGAGGTAGGGAAGGAGTCCTCCGGGTCTGGGAAACCTTTGCCCACGTTGCCACCTCCGTCTCTCCGGCACGCTGGGACTAAATTTCCGAGTCCTGCATCTCACATAAATCTCTTTAAAGAATGAGGAGCCAAACATCTGTGAGTTGTCTGAATTAGCGTGAATTTGGCAGACTGAACAGCAAACTTGTATCGCCCCGCAGCCTTCAAATTTCTTGTTTTCCTCGGGTTCATTAAATACATAACAATCTGTTACCAGAAGACGGCTCCTACGTGCACGGGCTGCCAAGGAGCTGGTGCTGATAGCTCTGGTGGAGATGGGGGAACGTGTGTGTGTGTGTGTGGGGGGGGCTCTTCCCAACGCAGCAGGGCAAGGAGAGGATGGGCTGCAACCACCCTGCCTCCTCCAGCGACCACCCGCTGCACGACAAGGCTACTTCCAACATAAACCTGGCACAGTCAAAGCCGGAGGTGATTTGGGGAAGCTTTGAGGGGGACAGAGCTTCGGAGTTTGGGACAAGCAGGGGGAGATGCCTTCAAAAGCCAGGGATGTCCTGCGACATCATCCCTGCTGGGTGGGATGACCACGCCGCATTCCAGATGGGGAAACCAAGCTCTGCAAGGGCTATTCACAGCCGCGAGCAGAGCCCTGGGCACAAGGCATCCCCGATACTGGGGGAAATCGGGGGTTTCCCACTGCTGCTGGGCAAGCCCGGAGACCGGGCACCCAGGGGAGGCATCGCCACCACCGAGGCGCAGGGAGAACGGGCTAACGCTGCGATGGGCAACAGTACCGGAGGCTTCACCCCCCCTCGAAGGAAGCCTTTCGCTACGAGGAAGAAGTCAAAGCAAACACCCACTCACCGGGTTTACCCGTTTAAATCAAAGCCAAAGCACCACCGAAACGCGCCCGACAGCATTTCCACGGAGTCATTCATTCAGAGTGTGGATTTGAGTCTCAGCCGGTGTTTTTAATATCACAGGGAGACGCTTGCGAGGCTGGAATAATACCGAATCTGTTGCTGTAACACACTCGCAGCTCCTGCGAGGTGTCAGCAGCACGTAAAGCCCAAACCTCCTGCAGGTTTGGCTCCTTTTGAGGGAGGAGGGCAGCGAAACATTTTCCCCCCGCACTGCTCTGAGCCTGGGATACAGCTCCGGCGAGCTGGCTCTGGCTGCCCCAAAGCAGGGTACCCCCCCAGGCGATCGCCCAGCCGGAGAAGTAATGCCCACAGGGGACAATTTTCCTGGCGCTGGGATGCTTCATCCCCTGGAGGTGCCCAATTCCCACACGGTGGGATGAGCTATGGCTTCGCACCCACGAAAGCCCGAATTTTGCAGCCCATCTCGGAGATGAGGGAAAAAACCCCACCCTATCCAGCAAGTGGAAATGAAAACAGTCCCCACTTTTATTTGGGCTGGCAGAAACACCGTCCTGCCCAGCCTTACTCGAGCTCATTTATGACAGCGTGAACATGCAGTAAAGGGGAAAAAATAAAAAAGTTTTAAAATCTGCACCTTCCACCCCAAGAGTCTCCATCTCTGGATACTCTCTGTACATCCCTCCCACCCCACGGGTGAAAATCAGGAGAAACGGATTCCTCGGTGCTGTGGAAATGGGAAGCCCAAAGGACAGAGGGGTCAGCCCTGACACCGAGTGATCCATGAAACCCCCTCCCGAAACGGCATCCCGAGGAGAACTGACCTAAATGCTGCATCCCACCCTGGCTCCGCAGCTGCCGGAAGGCTACGGGGAAGGGGGTCGTGCCAGCTATTCTGTCAGTGCACAAATCTGAACGATTTCCCAGCACAAACAGGGCAGCAAAAACGTCCACCTTCCTCACGTGGGAAAACACCTGTCAACTTGCTACACCGACGAGTGAAGGCATTAACGAATCCTAGAATTCGTAAATCAAGATGAAGTCCCCAAAATCACACCACCACCTTAAAAATGCATGAGACTGCACCTTAAACACCAGGCTCTGTTAGAAAACAGGATACAGCGGGTTTCACAGTCATCACGGACAACAAGAAGTCACACTGACAACGCTGAAGTGAGAGAGAACGGCGGTAATGATGCAGAAAAGGGAGAAATGGTCAATACATACTTTAACGCTGCCCTAAGGAGAAAGTAAAAAGATACGGTCAAGTTTGTTGTCAAGAGTAATCTGGGATGATCTTAACCAGCAGGCACTAAATATAGATCTTTCTTAAACAGCAGCTCCAAATAATTTACACCTTCAACTTTCATAAGCTTGTGCCAAACAGTCTTCCAGTGCCGCCGCCGCCGCCGCTCCCGGAGGACAGGCACAAGCCGGCGCGGTAAACGCGATGGCCTCGAAAAAAGGAGCGCTGCAAGGCTCAGGTTTCAGTCCAAGGACGGAGAGTCAGGAACCACAATCAACTCCAGCAAGAAAAGAGCTCCCTCGTCTCACTTGATGTCTTTGTGCCGGTAAAAGGGAGCGCTGGTCAAACAGACTCGATTAAGGCGCAGGGAAATGGATAACTATTTAACCGACACGTCGCCAACAGACCGGCAAATGCAGGGGCAATACCGCCTTCAGCAGGAACCAGGCTCTCACCTCGCGCCATGTAATATTTCTCCCAGTAACTGGGAAGGAAACAGGAAAAAATCAGCGCTGTGCGAGTGCCTCGGAACGGGCAGAGCGCTAAATACAGCGGAGAACAATTTGACGATACAGAACGGAGAGAAGCAACCAGCGCAGTTTTTAACTGAGATGTTACGATAACGCCTTAAAAAAAAATAAATTGCTTAAAAGACACTCACCTCCACGGCAGGGGCACGTCCCCTGGCTCCAGCACCGCGCAGTGGATTATCGGGGCACGTGGACGGGATAGACTGGGGATCTCCAGAAGGAGAGGAGACAGTATTGCCTCTGTGCTCGGCGCTCCACGCTGCAACAGGGATCTGGAGCCTTCTGCGACGTCTGATTAAGGTCTGGAGAAGACCCCAGGAGTAACTGAGGGACTTGAAGACACGGGTACGGTGCAAGACGGGGGGAACGTGGAGCGGTGAGTGCTCAGGAACAACCTGGCCGCCTTCAGAGGGGGAAGGAGACGCCGAGCGGGTCCTTCAGAGGGAGCAGACCGGCAGCATACCACCACCCAGCGCCGCGGGAAGCCGAAACCGCGCCGATTCAGAGGCAGGCCAAAGTGCAATTTTTTTCCTGACCAGCACGGGCAACAATCAGCGCGATAAATTACCAGCGTAATAAATGACCGCGGCGGGTTCTCAGCCCCCGCTACGTTTTTATCTCTGCACTGGACGACGTTCCTAAAAGACATGCTCCAGCAAGAATTAATTTGGAAGATTACCAAAACCGGTGATACACAGAGCAGTCTCCAGGAGCGCGGCTCTCCCCCCGTGCCCCGCAGCCCCCGTGTCCCAGCGCGGTCCCCAAGACGGGTTGTGCAAGGACTGGGATGGGGGGAGGGGCGGGGGGGTGACAAACCAGCCCCTCCGCAGGCTGTCCGGGCTCTTGTCCCAGCTCCAACGCGGCTGCTTTTTAACCTGTCACCTTCACGGCGTATGGTGGGGGCACGCAAGAGACGGGCACAGGCAGGGCACCAACAGCACGATCCATCACACTGGAGAGTTGGATTTATTTTTTTTTTTAAATGAAATTTAACAATTCACCCGAAACCTCCATGGGAAAAGTCATCTTCTACCAACAACATAAACCATGCGCAACTGAAAATTTGGGCGACAGTTTCTAAATGAAGTTATCGGTAACTGTAAATCTTCATTAACCACAATGCTTTCGCTCCGAGAAGTCCCAGCCATGGCACTGTATTTTAATTATAACACAACTGATAGTCCAATAAAGAGATAATCTTTTTTTCTGAATTAACAGAGAGGCTACAAAACCAAATGTGGATAATTTTAATGCTCTCTGTATCTTCATAATTGTAACACATCATCAGCTCCGGCACACAATTGTAGCTTTTGGCATCTATTTCATAGCACTAAAACTTGCCTTTTCAAAAATATTATACAATATTCATTTTTAGCGGTTGGGACAAAAAAAGCGTGTGATAACAGGGTTAATAATGTATATAGTTGAAGTAATTTTATAGCATCAACAACCCAGCGCACCAGGAGGCTCTTTTCGGTAACGTTAAGGTGAGCACACAGATACAAAACTCAGAGCTATCGTACTTGAACGGAGAAATTGCCACCACCACGTGGCCTAACGGGGCTGCCAGGCTGTCCTAACCCCAGCCCAAAGCAAGCCGCTGGTGCACCCCGACAGCACCGTCCTTCTGCGCCACCAGCCCCAAGCCCCGCTTCTCCTCTGCCACGGAAAAGAGTTTTGGTCCGTCCATCCTTCCTGCCGAGGGCTGGTTTTGAGCGGAGAGAGGGAGAGCAGTTTTTCCAGCTGCTGGATCAAAGTTTGCCAGATTTCATTTTTTACAAACCCTAAGAGACGTAACGATATATAAGCACAAAACGGCCACAAAGTGAAACTCTTCTTTCGCTACGGTCCCGTACCTACCGCACAGCGCAAGCCCTGAACTCTGGCTGCTGAAAGCAAAATCTATGGCCAGGATCCACAAATACAGGGAACGATACAGCCCAAGGGATGCTTCAAATGGACTACAGAGGAATGACACCAATGATGCTGCTATATTTAATCCTCTAAAAGCAAAAACCATGACCAAGACTCGCTTGGGCACTATTTTTAGGGGGGTTATAGAAACTCAATGCACCAGAACAGCTTTTTTGGTTTTTTTGCACTCGCTCAACCAGTCCTTAAACCATTACTCAAATATAGTGATTACGGAGCCAAACTCCCACGGGTGTCCCCCACCCGCCCGTGTGGGGACCCAGAGCGTGCGGTGCCGGGAGCAGCCGTGCTTCGTGCGGGCTTCGACGCTCCTCCAGGTCAGTCTAACGCAGTTACCTCCTCCCGTGCATTTCAACAGAAACTTCTAACACATCAAATCTTATTTATCTTCCATAGCATACGTTAGGTGCGTAAGATATCTTACCCGTCTAACATACAGGCTTCGAAACTCATGGATCAACCACCCAAAGCCGGGAGAAATCCCAGGTGTGAGCGAATCGCGCGATGACACTTTTTAATTTTCAATACCCCCTTCACCTGTTGATGACTCAAGGCTCGCGCATCCACAGCCTGTGCTATCAGCTTGGCAGGGCTTCAGAAAATAAGCTCTTGCTTGGGAATTTTTGTCTCTCTGAAGGCAGCCAACTCGTAAAAAATTTGGAAAAACAAAACCAGCCCAAGGAGCCGCTCTCCAGTTCACCGTACCACAGCCACGTTCTGCATTGCTGCTCTAAGCCAATAGCCGGGTCGCGGGCAGCTGGGCTGCGACTGCGGACGCGGAGCGTGACCTTGGAAAAGTCCTTTTTTTCATACTTATAACACAGCCGCTGCTCGTAGGGAAACTCCAGTGCAAAACCAGAGCTCCGCGGCTCAGGTCCGCCGTCGGCCCCGACCGCTTTTGAGAAATTTATGGAAAAGTCTCGTCTCTAAAGAGAGCGGTGGCACTTGTCGGGGTCGGCGGGGAGCGGGCTCGGGCAGGGAGGGGTCGCGCGACCCGTCAGGCTCGCAGGCGCAGATGAGTAGCACGGTGGAAAATTCCCCTCTCCTCACCCGATTAGTTTATATTTAGCTCTCCAGGGAGCAGACGCGCTGGAGGAGCTGTTGTTTCGGTGATAGTTTTGCACGGCCCCGTGGGGACCCCTGCGACGCAAACGGCGGCGTGCCGGGGCAGGCTGCCGAGAAATGGCTATCGCCGCCTCGCTCCACCGCCGCATCGGANCTCCCCATTTTGGGAGAGAAAGGAGCAAAAAAAAAAAAAGCCAGCCACAAAGAGAGCTCGCTTGAGGAGCTACAGAGGAGCAACCTCCCCAGCTCCTCTGCTGCCCTGGCCCCCCCACGGCCACGGGAATAAAACGTTGGTTTGTCCTTCTGGAGGTATTTTCGACTATTTCAACCCCCGTTTTGGTGAGGGCAGACCTGATGCAAAGGTTCTGCTTCCCCTCTCCCTCCCCTGGGCCGTGGGAAGGAGACCCGACCCCTCCGGGCTGAGCTCTCCGAAGGGCCGTGAGCATCTCCGGCACCTGGCCCTGCCCCAGCCCGTGGGTCCAAAGTCTGCTCTGCCACAGCTTAATGTTCATTCCCAGCAAAATCATTCTACAAACCATGCGATATGGGGGGGGGAAGGGAACAAAACCAAAACCAGCCCTTTCGACCTAGGGTGTCCTCTTTTCTACCTGAGGTTTTACAAGGAAAGCACAAACTACCCCCATCCCGATGAAGATCAAGAAAAGAAACTCTACACAACATTCCAAGAGAGAAAGAAAAAGGAGGAACGGCCTCAAACCACGCAGCTGTCGCTCGAGAAATCGGAAGTCGACCAGTAATAACAAAACAAACAAATTGGATAAGCCTCGTCCCCCTCCCTCCCCCGTCAGAACACAGTCCATCGTGCCTCTTCCGCACAGAAATACAGGTGTTTCGGCAAAAACTTGTATGTCTCGTTCTACCTATACCTTTGGTGAAAGCGAAGCAAGCCTTTGATACCAAAAGAAATTAATGACACGTAATTAACCAAAGTGGATTTGGGGATTTATATTGGTATACAATTACCTATTTGCATGTGTGCATATTTATGCACACGTATTTATTTGTGCAAGTATCCATACCTGAAAATTGTAGGCTACATCGGTGCTGGCTCTATCCCACAGTCTGCTTGATCTCCTTATGGAAAAATCTGGATCTCACCCACAGAAATCAATTACCTACCGAACTGATTTGCCCTGATTTTACAGGCAAAGTTTTGCATTTGACAGCCCGAGCTCTCGCTGCTCTTCCTCCCGAAGGCCATCTGCTTTCTATAACCGAAGCGGTTCCTGGGAGACCTTGGCCCTGTGCAGAGCTGGAAGTGGCAAAAGTTTTCCCTCCCTCCTCTGGGTTTAACCTGGAAGTGAGAAAGTCCAGATCCAGGGATTCAGCCGCAAAACCGCCGGCACGCGTGGCCGTGCTCGGCACGGCGTCCTTCTCTCCTTTGAAGTGGAGAGAAGGAAACAATGCCACGGCAGGTTGTTTCGGTTGGGTTCCCCCCCCCCAACTTTTGAAAGCAAAGAGGCTGTGTCCTTCTTTTAAGAGAATCGCCTCCAGCACGGGGCGAAGAGCCCTGACCCCGCACCCCGTCGCCGGGTCTGACACACCCGCCACCACAAGCGTCCTCGGGACCTTTAAAAATGAAGAAATAAATCAGAAGCTCTCTTCAAACCTACACTGAGCCACGACAGGTAGGGACAGAGCAAACCGCTCTGAAATGCAGGTTTTTTACTATCACTCTAATTAATCTGTTTCATGACCCACCCCAAATATTTTCTCGGGAAACACTATCTACATTGTTTGGGGGTTTCTTTATTTCTTTTTCCAGCCCTCAGCCAAGCCCTGGTAAATATTTCTGCCCGCGTCGGAGGCGGGCTGAGGGAACCTGCCTTAGATGAGCGGGCGCTCTGCCACGGGAGGGAGCGCAGCAGCAGCCCCCGGCGCTCGGAGGGACCCGATACGGGTGGGAGAGGGGCAGAGATGCTCGCAGCCCTCCGCGTTTTTACAGGATTATTGCAAGACGCCGCTACCTCTGCAATTTGCAAGTAGTTTTTAATCTGCCAAAATAGACTTTTATTATTGTTTGAGGATTCAAAAGGAAAATATGCACATCTGGTTTCAATCGCAAACTGAAGTTTGGTCTATCAGCCTATTTCATAACAAATTATGCTTACTTTTTACTCCAGAGGATTTCCTGAGGGGGGGGTGCGCTGCCAAGGTACACCAGCGTCTGTGGAGACCGCACGGCGCAGAGAGAACCGGCGGCACTACCCAGTGACAGGCACCGTCCTGCTGCGAACTCGCTCTCTGTCAAGTAAACTAAATCTTCAGCTTACTGGGGAGAAAACCCTTATTCACAAAATCTTCATGTACATCTATACGTGAAATCTTCACGTACCGTATAATTCGCGCAACCTGACGTCACCGGATGGAGAAACAGGACTCTCAGACTTTCCAGGACAACCCTGCTGCCAGGGGCGCTCTGCACAGCGAGGAGCCCCTCGCCGATGGCCTTCGTCGCTGGAGACCCCCCCGGCTCCCTCGCACGTGCCAGGCGTGAAAAGCGCGGCAGGGCGACGCGTGCGCGACGCGTGCGCGACGGCCCCGGACGGGCTGCGGAGCATCTCTGCGGTGATGCTCAACCACATCCACCGCTCTCCCGGCCCGCGGCCCCCCATCAGCCCCCGACCCTGGGGAGTTTTATATACCCAGCTCGCCGACATCCCGGTTTCAGCCCCGTTAAACATCACTCCCGGCCCGGGGAGACGGAAGCACGTGTTGATCCAGCCGGAGGAAGAAATTCCAGAGGCAAAGGCAGAGTAATCCGACGGGGAGAGGACCGCTTGCTCCCCGCACCTTAAACTTTGGAGAGGTGACCCCCCCCC
>VZSZ01008517.1:155981-172547 GCA_013398815.1 Ibidorhyncha struthersii
GTCCCCCCCGTGCGCGTCCCCCCCGCAGTGAGAAGTAGCCCTGGAGTTTTAGCACATCACTGCACCCGCTGGTGGGGTTCGGCAAAATAATCCCACTCCTTAATTTTCCGCCACTTTTCCAGCGTTTCTTTTGGGAAGAGGCATTTGACTGTCAGCAAAATACTGCCAGGCAGAAGGTGGCCACGGGTCCTCTGCAGTATTAAAGACGCATCTGCTTGGCTTCACTCGGGGGATGGCCTTTGGAAGCAATCTGCGTAACGTTCGCCATCCATCCAGGCTGAACTGCGCACAGCACGTAGGCTCCTTCCCAGAGCGAGCGTAATTAGCGAACAAGGAAACTACATGACAGCTAAAAGGAAGATTTAGAACTCATTACAAAACAGAGCCTAAACATTAATCTTGAGCGGATGCAAGCAGACAACGCAGATGGCATCAGGAATGAATCTGGGGCTCAATTTCTCCCACCCGGCCGGATGGCCGGGCACGCTGCTGGGGATGGCAAGGAGGAACGAGTACGGGCACGTGGGCAACTGAACGGCAAGGGAGGCGTTAGCCGTGTAACTCAGCAGTGCTTCGGGTGTCCTGCCCAGGGTACCAAGTAAATGTCGAGGAAGCCCATCAGTCAGTATTTAATGGAATAAAGGAGAAAGGAGGTAAGTAAGCAGAAGTAGAGGGAGGAAATTTAACGAGGGAGCAGCTCCCACCGATGTAGCAGGGACTGATCTCAACAAATGTGGCTCTGTACTCAGTACATGTAAAATTAGGGAAGTGTGAGTGCGCTACGGACAGAAGGAGGGCTTGATGATGGGAAGGGGCTTTTGCATCAAGCCGCTCCATCCCACTCAGTGTTTGCTCTTCTTATCACATATTGAGACTGGGAGCAGTAAAACACTTGCAAACTCCTTTTCCAGAACTTTGGGAATCAAGTTTGAAAATGTTTTCTTATGGTTTCCCAGCTGAATATTTCAGTAATAAAGCTTCCAGCGTAATTGAATCCATTCCCGTGGCAGCCTTGCGCAGTGCAGGCTTGGTCTCCAAGAACCAAGCAGAAAGCTGCTTTCCGTCTGCTTCCGCAGCTCGGTCCAAACCCACCATTTTCTACTTCTCATCCTCTGTGCTTTCCGACAGACGAGCTGGCTGTGGAGCGTTACCGACACACGTGAAAGCCTGTTGCCAAAGCACAAACCTGTTTTCCTCATAAAGTATTTTCAGTAACGCTTAAACGTAAAGGCTGGCCGTAGGTCCCTGCTCTGGTGACAGTTCAGAAGATCTTCATCAGAAGGGGAAAAGACAGAATACACTTTCAAGCTTTAAAGAACTGGGCATGAGAGTAGTCATCGAGGACAGAAAATTCATTCAGTTAAATCCTGAGCTGATGTAATTTGTGTTTTTGTCTCGATGTCAGCACCTTTGCTACCCACTGACTAGGAGCCTTCCTTACGGAGATGGAAACTCTGTGCGTAGGAAAAAAGCTAATGATCCCCATGATCCTTCTGAAATTATACTGGGGTCATTAAGTCATTAAAACATTTAGATGTAACAGTGCTAAGCCCTGCGGGTAGACACAATTTCCTTCACTTCCAGTGCACAGAATTTGGCTGCTCAGTTACAATCTGTTTTCTGTGCGGCTTTCCAGTGCTTCACTATCTACTCCAGTTTGTTGTTATTCAAGTCATACGCACCACGGTTGCTAAAAATTTCAGAAGTGTCCTTTTCGTGATGACCTACAACTCTGAGCACCTGAGCATTCCCAGTTATTCCAGGTTTTACCCTTCTGCTTCTCCCGCCAGGCAAGCAACCCAGGGAAGGGACCTGCCCAAGGCCGAGCGGAGAGTCGGAGCATCGCAGTCGCGGGCTGACGTCCCAGCCACCCGGCTGTGCTGGGTACCGCCTACTCACAGGGACATCTTGCCTCCACTGAAGACCAGTTTCAGAAGCCACGCTTCAGTTTCAGGGGAAATCCTGAAATTCACAGAATCTAAATAACAGTGAGCAGAAGTTTTTTTACCAAATATTTCATAGCCAGGGAACAAGCACGTCTCTGTAACAGGATCAACGTGAGAGTATCTGAATCAAGAGTCAGAGAGTATGTGAATCAAGACCTGATACCCTAAACAAGCGAAGCGCTGCTGTGCAGACAGGGTTATAATGAGGAGTGTAGTTCTTACTACACTTGCCTTATGGGATTTGCACCAAACCTAAAAATCTGCTTCGCTTGCTGCCTCCCTCCCTGCCTTGGCAGGGGGCATGACTGCGGAGCTACGGGCTGCCCCGGACTAGGTGCAATGGAAACAGTTGACAGATAAAATAAATAGACCATGAAATACATATGCGAACCCTCCTCTCACTTGAATGCGCTAATCACTGTCAGCCACATTCGCGTCTGAGTTGGCTTAAGACAAGCCAAGAGTTAGTTGTCCATCATTCACAAAAACCGAGGCAGCTGTGGACATGCCCAAAAGCAGCACGCTACGTTGGATAAGCAGAAATGCAGCATCCATCGGGTTCAGGTGCCCTAGGGTAGGGCAGCAGTCAGCGAGGCTAATTACTACTGCAAATTGGGGCGAAAGAGCCTAGATCCTTCTGCTTGAAACACCCAACTCGTTTTTTTTAGGGGAAGCATTACAGAAAATCTAACTGACAAACCTTCAGCCTGCCTTTTCGTGGTCGGTGTTTCAGGCTGGATGCAGGCTTATCACACCACACGTGCACGTCTCCGTGCTGCTAACGAGAGCTTTCAGTTCACAACCCTATCAACGTTTCAGATTACTCAATAAATGCACATTCTTCCCACCTCTGCTTGACATGTGACACTGTCCGTGAATACTTGGCTGCTGGAGTGACTGTGCTGAAGTTTGTTTCTGTTCCCTCACTGGAGTTTATTGGCTCTGTCTCTCCAGCATGGGCTTACGCGCTTGCGATTATCCAGAATTTATATGCTACCTTGCGGCTACATCATTTGCTTGCCTGACAGCACTCAGTTTAATTTCCAGTAACCTAGAAATGGGCTCATTTCAAGCTATACTGTTACCTAACAAATGGAAATTAAGCCACAGTTTGGCTTTTTCCTTATTTGTGTCAAATAAAACACGCCAGCGTTGCTTTTCCGCCTTTGTCTTGAGGCTATAACACCTCATCCCCTTTCACTGAAAGCCCGAGGTATCCCTTAACTGTTCCTCAGTTTAGCTGCTACCCACAAGGGTTAGGTCATGCTCAACGTACTTCCAGCCAAGGCGTACGCTGGAGCCGTCCCCTCCACAGGCGTCCGTACCACCCATTCCGCCAAGGGGCAGGTAGCGCTGCGCAGCGCTGCCTTCCTCTCCCTCCTCTTACCCCAGAAAAGGCAGCGAGCAATGGCAATGCAAAGGCAGGTCTCCTTACGGCAACGCAAAGCCCCGGCCCGTTTGTGTTCTATATGCTCTCCACATATTTTACAGGAGACGATTCGATACGTTAAAATGCTTAGAGGGCCTCTAAAATAAAGCAGTTACTGTTGTAGCAAGTTGTGTTCTTTACCTTTCGGCATGCCAAGATTAGGAAAGCAATCCCAGTGCCAAAACGCTGAAAATTTTGCTGTATGTTGCTAACCACCATACTTAAAGATTTTGTCTGGTATGAAATAACATAAATTTTGGCAGTCTTTTACCAGGCACCCTGGAACACAGTGAAACGGACATAGCAAAGTATCTGTACGCAGATTTTCCTTACAATGGCTGCAGTGCTGCCAGTGCATTCCTGGAACGTGGAAATACACGGAAGCCAGTGTCAGCGACGAAGAAAGGCTTGCTGAGCCTCATGTACCAGAAAAGCTATTCAAGAACTCATCCTTACGTAAAAATAACTCCAAAGAAGCCGCCAAGATCAGTGTCAGCTCAGCTTCGTAGCTTCACAGTTACCTCTCTAGCTTGCACACGTGGCTTCACCTTGTACACCCGGCCACAAAGCTCAGTTGTTCTAAGTGAGCAGTTTCGGTTCATCACCTCACTTGCCCACTCAGGCCTTTGACCCTTCAGCCCCACAGACGTCACGGCCGGCACCAGAAACCTGTGCAGAACCGAAATAATTTGGATGCAAATTATATGAGAGAACATCTCCATTTCTAGCCACAGACACGTTCCCTCAGACAAGAACCTTTCCCATCGCCTTAAGACAAGAATCTTTTTCACTGCTTAAAGACCTGTGTGGTGGGACGTGCACTTCTTAACTCAGGTATCACCAGCTGTCCTGTAGATAGCAATGGCAGGATTAAAAATCCAAACATCTGAAAGCTGCTTTGTCGAACTGTTTTGAAAAATAGAAAGTAAAAAAAGCTGAGAGTCTCCTGTCGCTATAGGCGTCCAATCCCCCAAATCCTATGATACGATCACGGCAGCTGGCCATTCCTGGGCTTCAGAAACGGTGCTGCAACACTGGTTTCAAAATCGAGAGGGTGAGCCCATAAACAGTTATTTCAACCTGATGTTCTCAATAATGAAGAAATATTCTCCTGACGAGATAGAAAGCCTGTAATTACATGCTTCGTCACTGCTGGCCCTGTCTGGAAGAGCAGCCGCCATAATTCTGTTAGTGTTTCTGATATAATCCAACAGCTCTTCAGAAAAATCGTAGCTCCCAGAAATTCGTCATTTTAGACCACAGCATTGCACTGAAGTTCAAGAACAGAATATTAATTCCATATCTCCTAAGGCTTTTAAAAAAATAACATTTAAAAAACAGCCTATAGACAGCAAGGCAGTTGGCTATTTCTGCTCCTTTCTTATAAATAACGAGTTGGTCACCAAGAGGGAAGTCAAGGAGTAAGGGAACATTATCCTTCCCTCTGAATTTTCTGTGTGTTCATTCAGTTGTGTCATGATTTTCCTTTCTGGTATTTCTCACTTTTTAATTTATGTAAACACAATTATATAAGTATTTACTTCAAGTACTGTGATGCTGAAAGGGCAAAGGCTTCTTGTCTTGAGGATCTATGGGACTCTAGCCAAGCCCCACGTGTAGAAACTCCCCTAGATCTGACATCTCAAATCAGTATTTATTTAATCAATTTCACTTGGTCTCGTCTTTCAGATATTTCATCCTGACAGTTCACTTCCCTGATACACCCCACACAAATCCAGGGTCAAATGCTCCAAGCTCTTTCAGTAGTACAAGCCCCACAACAGATACACTGGCCTCTCCCAGTAAATACCTCAAAAGAGAATCCCTAAATCCAGTTTGCTTGGCAACAGCAGGAATCAGGAGTCAGGTATCGCATGTCTGAGCTGCGCCAAACAGATGTTGGTGGAAGTACTGCTTGTTAGGGCATATGTACTAAAAGCTCCGTCTTCCCGGAAGAAAAGGTCAGTACGGAGAGAGAGCCTACCACGATCCACCCAGCCCAGCTCCCAACTACCAGTTCCAAGTAGTTCACGTATCGCTGGAGTTGCACATACAACCACTGAAAACACCTCACTTAGAAGACGAGATCTAGCTTGCATCCTGGTCTTCAGGTTTAATAGCTTAGGGAGAAAGGGAGAGACTTCATTTCAAGGCTCTGGATCCCTCTGGAGGACACCGGCTAACACCTCACTTCCCTTTCCCGTCTTTCCAGGCATCTCACTGAGTTTGGCATCTGGCTCGTGAAGCCGGATGCAAAGCCCACTGGCACTGAGAGAATTTCATCCTTTGGTACGTTGTCGATCAATGAAGGAACATAACCCCTTTCTGGTTTGCTTACGTTTTATGCAAAACTATACCCAGATCCCGAATGGTATGCCAGCTCTGCAGCATCATCCAACCTAAAAGCTGCAGGAAAAGTCTGCGGGCTCAACTGCTGTTGAGATCCATGGAAGACGTTAGTTTTACTACCCACAAACCTCACATTTGACAGTAAAATCACATATATAGTCCTCGGATAGCAAAACAGTAAGAGTAGGATGTATTTCGAATGCTGCATTTATTCTCCTGTAGTCTGGAGTCACAGCTGAAACCAAGAGTCACACAGCTGTGTAGTCAGGAAGATACCAGCCTTCATGAACTACCATGAAGCACTCCCCAAACTACAAGCAAAGGCTCACTCCTCCTAACTCACTGCTCATTCCCCTGCCTCTTGTTTTGAAGGTTTTTCACTGGAAAGCATCAACATTTGGAGATCATACCTTCATGAAGAACCTTCTCACAAGATGAACAGACTCAAATCAAGGACATTCTTTGACATGTCATTTCCAAATCCTACTTGTCATTGCTTAAGTCAGTATTAGAGCTGCTACCTAGACTCCATTATTCAAAAAATACCAGGTTTCCAACAGAGCAGATTTTAAATAGCAAGCCTTTGGTTATTATTGTGATAAAATAAATCTCCTAAACCGTGTTTTACAAGCATTTTTCTACTCCCCAGTGATACTGGAAAGTGCCTGGGCCTGTCAAAGGATATGTGAACTACAGATCAGATGTAGAAATTAGGTTCAAGCAACAGCTTGTGCGCTCATTTGAGACTAAAGAGGGGCCACTACAAATTTAGGAATCGCAACCTTTCCACTTGTGAGGGCAGCTCCATGGTCCCACTCCCCACCCTTCCTCCCTGGGAAAGACACCTATCTGCAGGCTCTTTCTTTTCAGCTTTCTTGAGCATGTTACTAAAAAACCTTTATATAGACCTGAGAAGCACATAGGCACGTGAATTCTGCCCCAGAATTCACAGAGACATAAAGACGAATGCCTATGGACAAAGGCCAGAGCCTTGTCCATGGGAAAAACACATTCCCGTCCTAAATCCCTTCAGACAACCAGCATTGAAGGCTTCTAACAAGAGGCCCGTGACACCTTCGGGCAGCAGGATGACATTTTAGTGGTGACGTTGGTTTGTGTATCTCCACCTTATTGGCTGGATCCCGTAATGCCCAAGGTAAAGCAGAGGAACCACACGCTGTCTCTGAAGGCTTGCTGCTTCTGGAGCTATATACAGCCCAGAAGTGGTAGGGAAACGCTTGAAGTGGAAGCCCTCAATAATCCATGACCTTGGGCAAATAATGAGGTAGGCTGGAAGAGGAGACTGGTTCTCAGCCTTTCCCCACCACTACGAAGCCTCCCCAGTAGAAAATTTAGTCATACAGGAGGAAATAATTACAAAGAGAAATACAATAGCTGTCCAGAACATTTGAAAAACAGCAACATGATAGCAAGAGAAAACAGTGAATTACTATCATTGCTTCCAAATGCCTTGCTAAAAATACTAATTGAAAGCGGTTGATCATACAACTTGCATGACACACATTATGTCTGATGCTAAAACTTCTGTGTAACCGTTTTAGGAAGCTTATTTTTAGCTGACCTAGAGAACAAAATCTAATAATAATCAATCCTATGAAGAGAAGAAAACAATACTTGCCCTGAGCCTTACATATCATGTGGAGTGTGAATCTGTAGTTAAATTCCTCTTAATTGTTTAAAAGAAAATCCATGACAGCCATGACTTTATTTTCATTCCAAGATTAAATATATATCATGCCTTCATTAGCAAAAATTACAGATGGGAATACAGCAGATGCCCTAAATGCATCCTGCCAGAGTACTTGCCAATTAAAACTTGCTTGTATTAACTCTACCTGATGCCGAATTGGCTACAAAATCGTCATAGTCTTTGTATTGAGGCTGTTATCAGTAATGTACTTTGAATCCTTTGTACTACTCCATCAAAAAAATCCTGTCTGAATCACCACTTACATTTCATAGCGCTCCTGTCGGCTGCTGGGAGCCTGCTGGGCAAATGCAGTACATGGTACTACAATAGTGACCCAAATGATAACAAGACCTTGGTTTTGGAACTCGAGTTAGGAACCCAAGCCCGACAAAACATGCAAAGAGCTATTCACTGGAACTAAACTTTCTCACCACTGCTGAAAGACCATTCTTCCAATGGAACCAGTATATCCCATTTTGGAAAGAAAAAGGAAGAAGTTAGGATTCCTACCTTGAAGACATCGCCAGATGTATTGCAGAGGAAGGACCCACCACTGTGCAAATAATGCCTTATCTCCTGTCCTGGGAAAGGACTAGAAGTATTTCTTGACCCTTACTGGGAACTAGGAGAAGTCTGGAAACTAAGAGAAGCAATTTTCTGATAAGCAAACACGACCTTGCCTGTGAAACAAAACCTGATTGCCTAATAGGGCCTCCTTGACGTTTGAAAGAACAAGTTTATTGTCACCTGCAAATGTGCTTGTCAAGGCATAAAGAAATCTCATTTTCCTACATTTCAAGCAATGGTAGTATTCTGAAAATATAAAACAACAGAAGAAATAAAGGCAAAGAAATTAAGAAAAAGGATCACACACAGAAATTAAAAAAAAAAAAAAAGAATGGACAGTTATGCTTTGAATTCTTCTGGATTTATGCAGCTAAAATCTGTCCTGATAAATTCACTGGAAAACATACAGTCATTGTTGGCTCTTAAGACATTACTATATAGCAAATTAATAATGAAAGAGGCATATGTCACATGCTAGTGAGGTTGTAACATCACACCTTTATATATTTATGAGATCAGTGGAAATAACTGACAAAGCCTGCACAGTCAGGCAAGTGAGGTTTTCAAAAACACTCAGTAGCCTCCCTCTGTGGGAAAAGAGTTGAGCTATTGCAGTGGAGACAGAATGACACTGAGTCTGAGAACCTCTGAAAGCCTGAATTTAAAGCATTAACTGGTCCTTTTTTTGCGAGTCCTACAGCTTTTATATCCATTTCCCTCCTTAACAGCTACGCTCATGTTCACCTAAGAAAAAAAAAGATCCAGCACTTACATTGCAAAAGCTTGTTCCCTATTAGACCGCACAACAGAGATTTTTGCTTTGTAGAATACCTTTACCTCTGTTGCTAATTACCAATGCAGAAATTAAATACCAGATAATCTTTATGCTCCAAACACAAATCTAGTCTACTAGTCTCTGTATTTAGAATGCCTTATTTCTCTCTCACTTACAAACTTGCAGCTTCCCTAAAGTAAGTGAGGTTGTAGCAAGGACAAAATTTACAGGCAAGTTATGCAAAGCTGAAATATTTCTAGGGCAATGTTTTATAGTCCCTTAGAGTTCCATACATAGTATTTTACTGTGCACTCAAAGAGCATTTATTTACACACGTGTCTGAGGTTTTCTGTCAGGTTTAAAGTTCAGACTTTTCTCAACTAATCTAATTTGTCCAAGATGGATGGCCTCACTTTTTTCCTTTGGAAAACCAATGCTGTGACACTGTTTCCAATTCTTCCTCCAAAGCAAAACTTGGGTGTTGGCAGCTCCTCCAGAATTTCAAATCCTGCCAGACAGAAATTAAAATGCTTTTATTAGAAGGAAGTAATTTTAGTCTCTTCTTGGATAACCCTTTGCAAACCATTCTTTATTTGCCTGGAAAACTTGCAAGTCAGTTACTCTGTAAGTTTATAGGACTGTATTGTTACACCGTACCGCTGCTCTATACAGCTGAAACCCTTCCATGGATAATAAAAAATCTTAGCTGGCTGACTCATATGAATTAATAGCAGAAAAGACGATAACTTGCCAGTAATTTTAGTTCTCCAGAAGGGACGGTTGTTTTAGATCCACACTGAGTTGCAAGCCTCAGGCATGAAATTCAAGAGCTAACCGGCATATAAAAAACACCCTTTCCGGTGGATCAGAAAGGTCGCTGAGAAGGTGATGTTAAAGGTCACAGTCACAGACTTGCCAGTTCCCCTAAATACAGGTAACAATGTTACCCCAATTTCAAAGCAATCAGATGGATGAACTGGATCTGGTAATAAAGACCAAAAGAGAGAAAGTATCACCCAGGTATAGAACCCCCTCCTTTCTCAGTGTCACTAGACTGAAATACTCATCCGCCAAACTATAACAAAACCTGCCCTCCCTTGGCTCGTTGGCACTGGCAAATGCAGAAGCTGTAATTCCTGAGGAAAAGAGAGGGAAGACAGGCTGAAGCATTTACTAGTCACTTTACCTTGTCTAATCCTGATCTGAGAAAGGCAGTATGTTAACACAGACATTAAAATTTACTCACAGCATCCCTGAACAACCGTAAGTTAACAGATGGTTCTGTTCAACGGCTTACCTTCTCTGAATTCGTTCAACAGCTCCTCCTTGGTCCAGTTGCAAGATGTTATGAGGAAAAAGCCCTCTGGTTTCAATACACTGCAGAGAGATCTCACGTACTGTTTCCTCTTTCCCACCGCGTTTTCAGGATTAAGGCTTATGGCATCAAAAGTCCCCTTGTCAATACAAATCTCAAATCCTGACAGCTCAGCTGATGGAGCCAAGAAGTCTTCTACCTAAACCAGAAGTCTACAACTGTGAAAACAATCTTCTAACTCAGGAGTCAGGAGCTCCTGAATCTTTAATGAAAACCAATACTTTAAAAAGGCTCAAACCTGACAATAGGTGTGCTTAGGAAAGGGTAACTCACAAGCTTTTCACACTTACAATGCCATGTCAGCTTCTTTCTTCTCTATGTATTATGTGATGATTTATTTGCTGTAAAGCCTGTGTAAATACCTATCCATCTAAAGCTCAAACTAACATACCTGAAGTTCATTCTTTAAATCGTTATTTGTACTTTGATCCCTGGTTTCCTAGGTGCTGCGTGCTAGGCGCTGTACAAATACAGAAAAATAGACTGCCTGCCACAAAGAGATTACAACTGACATACAAGAACAGAGACATCATACAGGTACAGAGCTGGAGGAGAAAACAGCACAGCAGAGAGAGAGCTCAGAATGAAAGACAGTCACAGAAAAAGAGGATGGCTGAGGTTGGAGGGGACCTCTGGAGGTCATCTGGTCCTACACCCTGCTCCAGCAGGGCCTCTCAAACCTCCTGCTCCACAGCTACTGGCAGGGATTCTATCACTTAAGGATTTCATCTTCTATCTCAAATCTGAAATTCAGAATGAAGCAGCTACAATACAGAACTTGCCAAATGGTGAACCAGTATTCTGCTCCCTGTTAGAAGCAGGGAAATCTTTTTAGCCCTAATGACTGTTACAAACAGAAAAAAGTAGACCAAAAATCTTCTTGTAAATATACATATTTATTTGGTTAGAGTTCTCTCACAAATGAATGTCAAAAGACATCATTAATACAGGATACTGAGCACATCTGAATATCAATTAGGTCCTTTAATTTTGGGTTCAACTGCTTTCTATTTCCTCGGTAAACTTTCTCTCAAAACTTACCTTTAATTTAATGTTAGACATCCCTTCTTTCTCTCTTACTTTTTCTGAAAGTTGTATTGCAGAAGGAGAGTAATCAATCCCAGTGAGATCAGTGTAGCCAGACTTTGCCTAGACAGAAGCAGAGAATCTTAATCAGTACGCTAGCAATTTTTTCATCCAACAAATGCATTCCCTATCTATAATCCATCTCATCTCTCCTCCTCTTAATGACAGAAAAAAAACCCACAACCTTTTACTAATTTTTATTCCTGTTACCATTACAAGAGCTAACTATTCGGGGGAATGAGCTGAAAGAACTCCATTCTGCCTAATACCTCATCAAAAGAGCTGTTGACGGAAAGCTGGTTTATGTCAACAAGTGGAAAACCGAGCAGAACTGTGAAAAGTAATACCCTGCAGAGGAATAGCCTCTCTTATCTGCACCAAAAGTAACCTAGAAACCAGGAATTTTCAGTGATGAGAACATGTGCCAATGCCAGATGCTTCAAAATAAGACGAAAACCTGACACTTACATAACATTTGAGATTGAGCAATTATTTGGTTTATAACTCAAACAGTAAGAGCCAAAATATGTAATACGAAATAGTACAGATATCCAATGCAAAACCTTACATTTTTCTAATTATTCATGCTAATGACTATTTGAATGCAATTATTTGCATGCTACAATGTCTTTGTATCAGCAATTTTCAGGCAGGTTATGCCCATATAAAAGAGCATAGAGAGACTTTCTGTTAATCTGACTTTGGAGTAGATACCGATAACCCAGTTCAGCCAACTCGGGCAGTGAGATCCTAGCAACCCTTTTGCAAAGCAGGTGGGCACCTTGCATCACTTGGAGCTGGGCATGCGGGAAGGGGCGGTGACACATTTTCACTCCAAAGCAGAAGCTGAAGCAACCAGATCTGGGTATCACGTGTGTCATTTGGTCTGGCCGGACCCAAATCTAACAGGAAGAGCTACAATCTTAAGGCCAGCTGCAGGCAGAAGCAGCAGAGAGAGGGAGGAGGCTTGGGTTTGTTTTAGCTTTGAACAATACATGGACTTTAACTAGCATTAAGCAATTAACTGCACATCTACTTGTTCCAAAGACCGATACCTCGACAGTGAGGAAAACAACAAGAGTTTTTTTAAAACAGTCCTTCCAGCAGCCCTTCAGCCCATGTGAGCTCAGTACTAGCCAGCTGTTCTTAATTGAGGACTAATTTCAGCTAAACACAAAGACTGTGTTGTTTGCATTTGATGAAGAACAGCATATTGCTCAGGCTTCTGCCCACGTTCCTCCCCAGAGCAAACCGAGCTTCCTGAGATGCCTCTGCTGAAAACTTGGGGGTGGAAGAGCAGTTCCCACAACAGCTCCTCTGTTTGGAAAGGAAGAGCTTGAGTCACTTCAGGGAGTTCCCATTCACTCCTATAGTCTCCAGAGCAGAGAAGGAAAGTTTAAGGATAAACAAATTAAATGCTGCTAAAGCTGTATGGCCCGACCACATATGGCCAGGAAAGGATCATTCACTGAAGAGCCAAACATGACCACGCTGCATCCTGCAACTGGACTCCCGTCCTGAAGGCGGTGTTTGTAAGCGCTCTTCTGCTGTTTCTTGAGAAAGCACATTAAATAGCAGAAAGGAGTTTGCAACGTGATGAGCATTGGCTCATGTTCAGGCTTCTGGTGCTGCCAGGTAGACAACCTCACTTGGGCAATGAATACCCTTCACTTCAGATAAGTTTTTCAATGCTTTTGGCTCCCACAATACTCAAAAAAAAAAAAAAAAAAAAAAAAGAGAAGGTCAGAGCTCCATGTGGCAGGAACATTTCCTTAGAAGAGCAGGAATTTCTGGAAGGCAGAAGACATCAAGGCAGCCTACCAGATTCATGAAGTTAGCAGGGGTAGAACCATGGTCCACTGCACATATAAAACCAGCAAGGGGTCCCACTTATGTATCCAAGATCCTCAAAGCAGGCAGAAAAAAGAGAGGAAGCCTCCAGCAGCATTTCTTTTGGAGCTTAGAGATGGGCAGATCCCTGCGGCGTGCATGTATAAGACATTTAGCAGCACACTGGATATTTTGCCTCTATCTGGGTAGTGGGGCCAGTTTACACAGGATACAGCAGTCTTTCTTGTTTTCACTTCATCTATTACCTCTTTGTCAGATGGCTAATCTGCCTCCTTTTTGTGCAATATTCCCTGCTGGAACTGACAATGTCTCACCAAGACCCAGCTGCATTTAAGAGTCATTTTCTTACTATACTCCCATTTACTATTCTTTACTGTTAACAGCATGCCAGGGTCCAATATTTCCCAACAAATTGTACTCTACAGCTACAGCACCTCTTCCTGCTCTGAGCGTCTGGTACATACTCTCAAGTAGCTACCTTTTAGAGAGGTGCTACTAATGTCCCACATGACTGAAGTCTGACTGCCTTCTTCAGTATTGCCATTTCTATCACATTATCGAGGCAGAACTGTTCTACGGCAGCTGATGTGCTTGCCAAAAGAATCCTAATTTGATTTTCAAAGCCGAGCAGCTAACACAAAAAAAAATTCTTTACATCAACTAAGCAAGTGAGATCCTGAATTATTTAGAAACAATAAAGAAGGTAATTTTTGAAGTCACTTTTCAAATGGGAACTGGACTTAAAATTTCCTATTAAAGCAACCACAGTACTTTGAGGTGCTTAATGTAAGGGGGGAGGGTGTTCTTATGGCAGTTTAGTAGTTTTTAAAAGCTAACAGGCTGTTGTTTTCCCGTTACAGAATGAAAATCAATTTCAGATTTGTAAGTGGTGCCAGTATAAAACTGAGGTCTTATAAATACAGTTTTTCTATTGGATGTTTCAACAATGAAAAAGCTAGCATTGCATTTAACAGTCATTGTTATTAGGCTTCAGAATTTATCTTAATGAGATGAGCGATTTCTACTTTTGATGATATGACTTCTCCTGTGTTGCAGCGTAGCAGCCAATTGCCATAAGGCTTTAAACTCTTCTAAAATCAAAATCCATGTTAAAAAATTCCATTCTAAACCTGACTTTGACTTCCATCCCTTTCAATTCCTACAGTAACTAATGGAGCCATTGGAGAACGTAGAACAGAAACCACTACAGTATGATAGCTCCTTTCTTTACCAACTCTCCTATATTCAATCAAAACCAGGAAAAAAATACCACAAATCCTAAACATCTTGATTCACTGTATAACAACAACACTGTAACAGTTCAGAGCATATCTGGTACAGGGTTTCCACCCTGACAGAAATGGGTACTTCTTGAAAAGAAGTGTTAAAAACTTTTTAAGTAATTTACAGAAAAAAACTTGGGTTTAACCACTTTTTACATCAATAATGAGTATTACTATCAGAATTGAGTATGGAGAAAGGGTCTGGTTTTCCACATGAGTATACGCTGTGTACTACTCCACTTAATTTCCTTACCTGTGAGTGTTTTGCACAACAATGGGAAGAAAAGCATTTATAAATATAGGAAAACAGGAAGGCAAAGTTAAAATAAGGGATACTCAGGCTGACTGACTTGAAAAAATACCTTAAATTTCAAAATCTGAAGTACTGACAATCTGGGCAGTACCAAGAAACTAGAAGCTTGAGCATGGCTACCAAAACCATAGGTATTTCCATTTGGTAGAACAACACACATATTCTGTTGGTAGGTCTACACTTTTAAAACCCCCTACCAGCATTGCTGGTGCAAGGAGTTACAGCCCATAGGCTGCCTGGCGGCCACTTATAATTACATCTTGTCTTTGTCACAAGATGTTCTTTAAGGCATAGCAACAGGACCAAGTTAATGTCACCTATAATCTTAAACGAAATGAAAATATAAAACCTGATGCACAGTAACCAGTATTCTGCTGATGGGAAATCAAAGTAAGTTTTAATTTAGACTGCTTGCTTTTTGTCTTTCATATAAGTTATAGCTTGTCATGGTTACTATCGTCACTTGCGAGACCTGTATTTACACTACTGTTTGGAGCATTGATTCTGCATCAAAAGCAAAAACTTTGCAATATACCAACCAATTCAATCAGTAAAACACCGTTTCCAGTTCCAATGTCAAGCACAGAGCTGTCAAGGGGAACCTTTTGTTTTTCCAGCCATCTGATTATGCGAACCATGCTTTCTTCTCCAAACCTATGAAAAAAAAAGGCTCAGGTAATCAAGATAGCAAAAATGTACAAAAGGCATAGCAAATTTATTCCATCGGTCCCTCTCACCAGCTTTTGCAAAGTGTCTCTTACTGAAGCACTTCAAACTGACACAGTTCATATTCCATGTCTGCTGTGTTTAAATTAAAATTAACCACATGACCTTAAAATTCACTGGAACACCAACTCTGGGAGGTAAAGCCCTCCATATTTTAAAAAAGGCCGCAGCACCCACAACTTGCACAGTTAGACCTGAGCTCAGGGATATAACACACCTTTGTTAGTAACATACACCACAACTACCAGCTCACTTTCTGTGTAATGACAGTTGTTAAAGTGCAACTTAGAAATTTGCACTGCAAAACTGGGCAAGAGAAGAACTGGTGGCTTCAAGATTAAAATTCCCCATCATTTTGCCAACACCCAGGACTATTCAGTGACCCACCAAATCACTGGCTGTGTTTTTGCAATGTCTACTTTAAAAACAAAACAAGAGAAACACTCCGGTGGAGTTATTTTATTTACCAAATTTCCCCAGCATCTCCAATGTCTTGAAAAGTTTGCAGTTCTCTTTCATACGCAGCATCCCAGCTAGAGTCAGGGGAAAAGGACAGGATATTGTAATTAATAACAGAAAAGATTTAGATTAAAGAGCGAGGGGAAGAAAGGGCAGGAAGGCTATATCTATGTGGCAGTGCCACTTTACGCCCATGGTATCAGAGAATGGTTTGGGTTGGAAGGGACCTTAAAGATCATCGAGTTCCACCCCCCTGCCCTGGGCAGGGCCACCTCCCCCCAGCCCAGGTTGCTCCAAGCCCCGTCCAACCTGGCCTTGAACACCTCCAGGGATGGGGCAGCCACAGCTTCTCGGGGCAACCTGCGCCAGGGGCTCACCACCCTCACAGGAAAGAATTTCTTCCTAATGTCTCATCTAAATCTCCCCTCTTTCAGTTTGAAGCCATTACCTATCGTCCCATCACAACGTGCCCTTGTAAAAAGTCCCCCTCCAGCTTTCCTGTAGGCGCCCTTCAGATACTGGAAGGATCAAGTATCATCCAGATAGACAAATTACTCGGGAAGACGTTGTCCGCCAGACACCGAGCTGGCGATGCCCAGAGAGGGAAGGCTGCGGGTTACCAGACGAGGGGCACAGCACGGGCCTCCTGCCCACCGGGCAGCAGCCTGGGCCGCCGCGGCCCATCTCCCCCCACTT
>VZSZ01008517.1:172573-231493 GCA_013398815.1 Ibidorhyncha struthersii
TGAACGGCTCCTCCCCGCGCCCCGGGCCCAGCACCGGCCCCACAGGGCGCCCGGCCCGCTCCCCCGCCACCGCCATGCCTGGCCAGCGCGGGCCGGAAGCACTTGGAAACCATAGAGCGCAGCTGAGAGAGGGCCCGCAGGCGCCGCTCTGGCGCTTGGAGGACTCTTTCTCGCTGCCCGGCGGGGGCCGAGAGCGCGGCTCTGTCAGAGCAACCCCGCCCGGCCCCTCGGAGGGACGGGACTACACTTCCCAGCAGCCCCCGCGCCGATGCCGGAAGTCGGCGGGCCGCGAGCCTGCGCGGTGACTTGTGGGATCGGCGGCGGCGGTGGTCTCCATCATGGCGGCTTCCATCTCGGGCTACACGTTCAGTTCCGTCTGCTACTACAGTGCCAACAGCAGCGCCGACCACGTAGGTGTCTGGGGACGCCACCTCCCGGGGCGGCCAGGCGGGGCGTCTCTCGGGCTGCGGGGCTCGCCTCCCTCCCCGAGCAGCGGCCGGGCCGGGCCGCCGCCGGTCAGGCCCCGGCCGAGGTTACCCTCCCCGCTCAGCTCCTGCCGGCGACGTGGAGGTGCCCCTCGCCGGCGGAGGTGGCTGCGGGGTGCAGCCTGGTCCCGGTCACCGGCTTAGGGGAGGGTGCGGGGGTGACTTGCAGAGCCGCCGGGTCCCGCTGTTGGCGGGGCCCCCGGCCGCCCTGCGCCTGTGGGGCATCGCTGGGCTGGACGTGGGGCTCCCGTGGCGTGCGGGGAATCGGCTTTAGGCGGGAATCGGCTGTGTAAAAGCTACGGGTGTTTGCCTGCACGTTGCAGTAGCTTTCGCTTTCCAGCCCCCGTAACTAACCCCGGTTACAATGCAGAACCGGGGTGTTTTTAAATCCCCCTGTTCTGTTGACAAACTTCTAGTCTGAGTTTGCTGCCTTGTTTTTGCACCAGGAAATGGTGCACTGCCTTTTCAGTGCTTGTGCCAAAAACACCTGATTTCTGCTTTTTCTTCTTCCGTGTTTTGGGCGGGGATGGGGAATAAAAGATGACTTGAAGTTATCTCCTGAGTTTTATAATCTCTAGTTTTGTTCAGGGTCCAGCCCAATCTCCATATGTAAATTTGACTAAGCCTCTGCAGGTGTAAAATCCACTTCCCTTTAGCTTTGAAGGAACAGAGCAGCAGTGGTGTGGCACACCATGCTCAGGCCTCCTCATCATCCACCGCATCCTGCGTAGCTGTGACTGCTTCTTTACATAATCTGGGTTCACCATGTATGTGTTGTGTGTTACCGGCGGAAGCTTTCAGCAGAATGTTATTTTTGGACAACCTGTTCCTGTAGCGTTGGGAAAGGATGTTGGTAAATCAGAAAATCAGTCGTGGTAAACCTAAGGACAGGTTATACCTACTGTAGCTCAGATATGTATTTCAAACTAAATCTTTGTTTTAATTCTTCCATTTAATGCTAAGAAAGCTACAGTAAATGACTGTATATAGTGGAGGGTTTTTTTCTATTTTTAGTATTTTTTTTTCCCCCACTTGAAATTATAGGAAGGATTTCTGCTAGGAGAGGTGAGACAAGAAGAGACCTTTAGCATCAGCGATTCACAGATCAGCAACACTGAATTTCTACAAGTAATTGGTAAGTAGTAGAACTTTGAGAAATTCTGAAAGAAGCACTGTTCCGTTTTTCAGTTTTCAGTACAGTTCAGTAAGAATTATTTCACTTGTGAGACCAGCACAAGATCTCCCAGTCTCTCAAAACAGCATTTGCTATGGTATTTGTGTGTTCATGGGTGACGTGTGAGGAAAGGAAATAGTCCTTTGCTAGATACGGGAGTTTTATGCATCTCCTTTTGTGAAGAAAAGACCGTTCATTGAAGACATTTGCATTTCATGATGGAGAAGTTATTAATTTGGTTTTTGATCCTGCAGGGAATTTCCTGCTTGATATGGTTGTCTAAGTACAGGCACGTGTTCAAAATGAAATAAATGCATTTCTTGATTTACTGATGCTGAAAGGGGGCAAATTTCCGGTGGGGGGTTTGGATGAATGGTAGTTGATGACATCGTAAACCGTCACAGCAAGATTGACCAGGGAATATTTGTCAAACAATTTACTTTATTGATAAGCACATGTACTTACTGTACAGCTCATTTGTTGTTGTTACGAAAAGTGAAAGAAGATCTAAGATCTTGCTGTTAAGTGCTATTGGTTGAAGTAGATATTTTTATACATGAGTGAGATGCTGTTGCATGTTTTTAGTTCTGTGGTTTATAGAAAATAGGAAACCCCTGAAAGTAAATGACTTTTTTTTTGGTATCCATATATAACCTGATGTTAAAATACATATAAACCTTCTTAAAAAACCCAAATGTGTACATACCTGGCTTTGTGGATCTGATACTAGATAACATAGCAGCATCTGAATAAAGCTTAGCTAATACACAAAGATCTTGCAGTTGACTCTTGAATGTTATTTCCAATACAGAACTAAAGGTCTCTGAGAGTACAAACTATATTATGTTACATCTCAAGACACTTGCCACCTTAGTGATGGTTGTGTATGCAAGAATCCAGAAGGTTAAGTAGTTTCCTGTTCTGTTTTTTCCTAAGGCAACATCGGTGATAAATTGACTGTGTGAAGTGTCAATTAATTACAATGAATTAATTGAGCTAAATTACAAAAAATAAAGGCATAGGATTTTTTTTTGTGTGTGTATAATCACTAGCAAAGTATTGTATAAAGGAAGGCAGCTGATGGCTATGTCTGTTTGGACAAAACTAGACATGACTATTCAGTGGTAACCGATCTTAGTTATTGTTGACAGTGTAACACAGTAGTGTCAACAACTGCAGCCTCAGCATGGTTTCATCAACCAAGTGTTTGTGGTGTTAAAAATTATTCCCTTTTTAGATAACTCTTTTGTGACATTCCTGGTTACAGTTATTTTCTGAGAAGAGAAATTACACACATGCACAAACACCCCCTCCAATCCTCCCCAGGTGATCTGGATACTTCTTGTTTACCGAATTTTTACTTCAGTGTTTATTCATCAACATTAACTCTTGAACTCCCAATTCAGCTCACGAACTGAGATTGACAGTTTTGTGGCACTGTTGTCACAGATGAGTTTTAACATTCTTATGTGTCTGCTGTCTCAAAGCTTAGTGGCATTGTTTGGGTGTATATGTACTATATATATCTCTATATAACTTAAGTCAATGTGTAAAACAAATTTAGAATGATGGCTGCTTCACGTGTTCTGAGCAGTAGGCGTGTTGCTTCCTGTTTTTCAAAAGACAAGGCCTATGTAGCAGTGTCATAACCCGAGAATTAAGTGTGTATCCTCAGTAATTGTAGTCAGTATATTTGCTGGAAGGAGTTGGTATGAACTGGAATAATTAAAGCTAGCTGGCTTTGTTTAGCAAATCGTATCCACAAATTCCTGTATGCCAGTGTAAAAATATGGTGTTGATACACTTTTAAACAAGTCTAAATATATTCCAAATAAAGGAACAGCAGCATCAGGAGGACTTCTTGCCAGTGAAGATGTACGGTTTCTCAGGCAGTATGCCTGCCATGGATCAGGGCCTTGTTTTGATAGTGGTTAAATATGCTGAGATGCTAATGTGCGTAGTCTGTTGTTCTTGGGAATTGTGATCTGATTCTGACTCTGCTGAGATTGCAATCATGAGCAGCCTGTGACTTTCAGAACAGCAGGTGGTGAGTCACTCTCCAGGAAGGAAGAGTCTAAACAAAGTTGTTGCTAAACAACTCCAGCAGGGTTCTAACATAGGAGCTTGAAATGTTACTGCTATGTAAGTGCTATTCAGTCTGAGCAAATACAGTTTCAGGCAAAAGTTATGTGATCGAGGGATAATAATACAAATAAATGATAAGCTGTAGTTGGTAAAAAGTCAGCGCAGGGGAGAACTTTAAAGAAGTACCAAGTGCCACAAAACAGTAAGTCATGCTTGGTGTTACAGAGATAACGTGAATTGGATTTTTGCTCTTTTCTAGCTCTTCTCCAAGATTACCGACATGTTACAACCTTTGCTGCTTAAATAAGCATCTTAGCATTTATTACAACCTCTTCAATGAAAAAAAATACTGCTGTGACTTTTTAATACTTTCTATAACAGAATTATGCATTGCTAACCATTTTGGAGTTGCATTTAACCCCTTTTCTGTAGGTTCCATTTTCCTTGCCTGGTTAAATACACCAATGTATAACATTTCAGTGATTCCCTTCCCCATCCCTTTTCTTATTCATTCCTGCTGTAGTGAACAGTGTATATGAATGCAAGTAAACTGTTGTGGAAAGGTGCGTCAAAAATAATAAACATAAATGCCTTTGTGAGGAGGTTACAACTACTAAATAGTATCAGAAGTGTGTATTTAAGGCTCAGCTATATCTACGTGTATCTGAGCAAGCGTATGTCTTGCTTGTTGTTAAAATATTTTCCTCTGTAAAATGGCAGATTAGGAAGAGAAGCTGGTTTTCCGGATATGGTGCTGTGTCATCAAGTGTTATTGTGACATTAAGGGCAGTGTGTCGTCTGACACAAATGTTTGTTTGTGCAGTAGCTGTGATGTGGAAAGTTCATGCAAGGTATGCCACTGTAACTTCTCTTTACCTTGAGCAGTTGGACATATGTCTCTCTCTTTCTGTTTGTTGTTGCAGAAATCCATAACCATGAGCCTTGTTCAAAACTCTTTAGGTAAGCATTTTCTCTTGTCTTCCTATGTTGGCTGCAGAATATAAAAATAGGTAGCTCACTGAAATATATTAGCATTTCAAATGTACCTGCCAATGTTTGTATTGCTTACTTATCTGATGGTATTACCGAAATACATGTAAATGGCACTAATCATGACAATGAAAGTTTGAGTTTACAGTTTTAGTAGTACTTAACTTAGGTTAGAAAGGGTGCTGAGGTAGCTAGTACAGCCTTATTTCTCTGTCTCTTTGAATTTCCCCCTTGTGTGGAAATTCACGCATAGTTAGTGGAGGTAGGATAGCAGTCAGATCAAATAATAGCACTCGATAATTAGGATGACTGTCAAGACCAATTTATATTATTGTAGTCTTAGGATAGCTCTGCTTGGGCCTGGTGGGTCACAGAACACTGCGTGTGCCCTGACCTTAGTAACTTGCTGGGTTAACAAGTTGTTTTGTAGTTAGTTGTACTGACTTGCAGCAACTAATTATTCTGAAACTTTCAGCTTACTAGTTATTTTTGCCTTCTCATCTCCTGTACTCCAGAATGTAAATTAAATATAGGTCTAATATATTCTACTTAGCAGCTTCCATCTATTTATATGTAGCTTTTCTCTATAGTCTTCATTTGTTATACAGTGATGGCTTCTAAATTGCTGTCTAGAAATTCTTTTTAGAAGGAATTCCCAATTAATCTCCTCTTGTCTTTATTTAGAGATTTCCAGCCAATTAAGAAGAGACAGTACCTTAGATATTATGATTGACATTAGTTACATTAGAGAGAAAAGCTGCAGTCTATCATTTGCTATCTGATAATTACAGAGAGGGTACTCTTAACCCAGTGATTTAAATGCTAGAGACTTTACACATCAAGATAATATCCCAGTGTCGGGTAGACTCTGTCTGATGCCTAGTGATGCTTTGTGCAGCGCATATCAAAACCGATCACGTTTACTGCTTCTCCCCAGTCAATAAATTGGTTGTTAGTAACTGAGCTGATGGAGAAAGGGGAAGAAGTCTGTATTTCACTGAATGGTTTCTGCACAAGAAAACAGATTAATTTATTTACTTCGGAGCATGGTGGAAACTCTCACAGCTCATGTAGCTTTTATCAGTACCAGGGCATGATGCTGATTTCTCTGTTCCGTTAGTTGTAGCAGATGCTGATTTTGGGGCATTCTCCCTTATCCTTTTGCCTTAAGTGTAGCCAGCCTGAGGAGCCCTGTCACTCATCCACCCTGTATTCTTGTAAGCTGGCACAGCTGATGTTGAGTGTAACAGGCTTGGTTCCCATGCCTTTGCCAGCATGTGGGATCTGAATAAGAAGCAAGGATTTTAAAAGGGCTGATTTCTCTCTCTGTGCAGTTTTCAGAGGAAGGTGTTTTGTCACGTGCTAGTTGCTCATCCCATAGGAAAATTATTCTTACAAAGCATAGAAAAAGAATTGGATATCCGCTACTTACAAGAATGTACAAATATTGTGAACATGAATTGAAAAGATTATGCAAATATTATGTAGTATCTCAAATTAGTAATTAGTTGTAGTCTTAATATTCACAATAACTTGAATCTTGAAACAAATTTTATTTCCACCCTTATTTACCAGCCAAGTACTGAGCTCAGAATTTCTGTTGTGGTTTTTTTTTTTACCACCCCCCCCAAGAGTTGAGATCATAGACCTCTAAAACAGAGTGTTTTCCTGCACTGCTTTAGGTGTTAGTGATATCAGCTCTTGAAAGAGACTAAGGACTTGGCAGGTAAGTCAAGGAGGAATCTATTTTCAGATGTTTTTCCTTTTATCATGAAGTGTGATCTACTTGAATTTATAAACCTGTCTGTGTAGATAGATTTATAAATTCTTAAATCTGTCATGTCCTCAAAATAACAACACATCAGGGTTTGGGCCTCAGTTCCGCAAGCAGAGCTCTATGGAAAGACCTTTGGATTCTTGCTGACCTCTATATAAATGTTTTAGCTTCAAGGGTCCAATCATGTGAGTCTAATTGCGGGAAAGGAGCTCAAGAAATTGATTTGTAGTTGCATGTAAAAGGGCCCTGCTTTCCTTTTTTCTTTGGCAGGTAGGCCTCTCATTATCAAAACAGGGATTTACAGAATGCTGCTGGTCAAATCACACAGTCCATTTATGTACGTACCCCTTGTTGCAGGGGCTGGCAGCGAAATACTAGGCATCAAACTAATGCGTGCAATGAAAGCATTTTAAAACTAATAATTACAGGCATCTCATATTTCACTACTAGTGGTTTAAAAGGGGTTAGAGTCTTCACACCAGCTAGTCTTATGCATCTAATTTAAATGCTTTGCACCTTCCTCTGTGAGCAACTGCATCTGTCTATTATCTGTGTAGTCAACCAGGTGTCTAACTGTGCTCTACATAGCACCCGAGCTGGATATCTTAAGTAGGTGGTGTGAATACTGACCGATGTTGATAAAGGTAAAACCATAGAAGTTGCTTTGTAATGTACAGAATGCCATCTATTCAAAGAGCACTCAAAGTATCAATTATTTACTTTATGTATAATGTGTGTGTAAACTGTGTACCTACCTTTCTCTCTTCCTTTTTGGTTCAAGCTTTTATGACTATGCAGGGAAGGTTAATGAGGAGAGTTTGGACAGGATTCTTAAAGACCGAAGAAAAGTAAGTTTTCTATCTTTTACTCCTGTTCTAGTCATTACAGCCTATAATTAGAAAGAGCGGTTTTGGAAAACAAACAAACAAACAAAGGTTGTTAACTGGAAGAAATATTTTTGTTCACAAATCTGAAGGTTTGGTTTTGATCCAAGGTTTGTTTTTCTCCAGTACAGAAGTTGGTGGATTTGTGGTACTTAGGTTAATTTAAATTGGGAGCAACATCTAAATTCCCTGAGGAAATGCAAAGGATTTAAGTCTAGGTTTCCAGAAGTGAAGGGCTAGTATTAACCCACTCAAATTTCTGAGCTAAACATGGAGCATTATGATTGCGTACTCTGCTGCCGAAACCAGCAAAAACGTAGCTGATCTGAAAATCTGTTCTAAAGCGTTCATTTAAAAGAGTTGTAATGGTATTGCCTTGTAATTGCAATTTTTGCACTGCCAGTTTTAAAGTGGGAACACTGATCTATCAGTTATGTCAGAAGTTGTCATAGCTTTACGTCATGATATGTTGTTAGTAGCACAACTAGTATTAAGAAGATTAAATTTTAGAAGTGATTTGGAGAGAAGTCAAACCTTTTTTCAGTGTTTCATCTCATTCCATACTTGCGGTGCACTATCTTTCGAATTACCGAATCATTGATTTGGAGGTTCTCATGAACTGGTTTGTCAAAGAGCAGAGCTGAAGGTGTGGTTCCTTACGTGGTGAAGTGTATCCACTGCTCAGCTTGCTCTGGCAAAAGGACAAGTGACTGACTTGCATGGTTCCATTTGTGGCAACTGTAGACATTGTTAGACCTAGCAGGAAAGCATTACTAGGACATGAATTGGGCTCTCAAGGTCTGGTTAGACCAGAGCTAGTACAAAGTAGGGCTGGTTAGAACAAGAACTTTTTTCTTGTTTTATTTATTTTACAAAGCAGCAGCAAACTGATGTCATTACAGCTGCTTGTAGAGCTGCTGATTGCGTTTCAGTAGTAGCAGAGCTAACTGTCAAGGCATGACCCATTCGGCTTTTGGGATTTCTGTCCTCTACAGGTGATTCAAGTGTAACTTTTGCTACTCTGGTCTGAGTAAGGATGCCTACTGTATGAATTGATCATTGTTATGCAAAGCGTGTGATTACAGTGGCTCAATTGCTAATCGAATTTGCAGTCTTGACTTTCTGTTCATCTTACCCACCTGAGTTGTGGACTTCAGCTTACGGACAAGGAGGGATCTTTAGGGAAGCAAGTCCTAAATCTGTGCAACTTCTGCAACACTGATCATTGTAATGTTTTTTTACTTGTCTGTTTCTTCCCGCAAATGCTCTCAGAATAAACTCCTCTTTGTATATGAATGTATTTATGCTTAGTGCATAGGCTCTTTGTGCGTATATTTACGTATACAGACAGGTACACCTCTATGCTAATAATGGAATGAGTTTCCGGTCTCAGATCCTGAATTCTGTAACCCTGTAACTCTACTCTGGAACACTACAGAGCATATTAAGTTCCCCTTCAGGAGACAAGGCAACAAACATAATTAAAAAATGTTTGTCTCCACTACTTTTCAGTTGAATTTTATTTTGTTAGGACCTACTTTGCAGGGAGGCTCTAGCAAGATGCGTTACCTGTGGTAAGAAAGCAAGCAAAATTGGAGAAATTTAAACTTGCAAGCGTCATGGGACTAAAGCATCACAGATTTAATGACATTAATTGTCATAATGTCAAAAAAGAAAGAAATACTGCTGTCTGGGAACCAAGACAGTCTTGTATTCTCTTTTGTTAGCAAACTAAGCACGTTTTATTACATCCAGAATATAGTACAGATTTACTATGAAAAGTTAAAAGCAGTGCTTCCAATTCTTTTATCTAACCTGGGAATTATGTTGTTTAATATGTAGAATCTGCTTTATTCCACTGAGTGTATACATGCAGTCTTAATGCATTGCTACATGATAATGCCTATTCCTGGGACTCTTCCTAAACCAAATTGTTACTGATGTGTCTTTTTTCGTTAATCTCTTAAATTACATGTTAGTTTACATGAAGTAAAGGAGGTTAATGCATATTGTATTCAAAATAATAATTGAATTAGAATGGGCCTTATCTGATGTGCATACGAATCTGTCACAATTCAATAGACAATGAGATAATTTTATTGTACACAGCAGATTAGTCTCGTATGTCTCAAACAGACATGTATTTGTGAATATGTTTGTGAAGCACTGGAAGTGTCTTAGTGTCTTACAAATCAATACAAGCGAATAGGCTGTTGAAATATTTAGGCTAAAGATAGTTCACATCCGCTGTGTTTGAAAACCGCTCAGGTCTAATTTAAAGATGCTAATTTCTAATAATTGAAAGATGCTCCAAGGTTTGTTGCTAAAATTAAACAGTTGAAGTATATTGGAAGTGGGATCCCAAATGCCACTGAGGACACACAGGTGTTTGTACCACAGTAAGGCTGAGCAATTAATAGTTGTGTTGTAACAGGATGCCACTTGTTTTGGGTTACTTAATAGGTGCAAGCCTCTAGTAATTCAGTCCAATTTTGTTGCAATAAAGCTGTTGGCTGAGTCATGTGACACAACAGTTTTAGCAACTTTATTATTGGAACGTAAATCTGCATCTCTCGGTTAACACTTTGTTTTTTTCTGTTGTACTTTGATTACAGAACGTTATTGGATGGTACAGATTTAGGAGAAACACTCAGCAGCAAATGTCATATAGAGAGCACATCATTCATAAACAGCTGACACACATTCTTGGAGTGCCTGATCTTGTCTTCCTTCTCTTCAGCTTCATTTCCACTGCAAATAACTCAACACATGCTTTAGAATATGTGCTTTTTAGACCAAACCGCAGGTAAGCAGTCTTTTGTACATGAAGCAATCCTTATTTTTTGTTCTGCTTCTCATTGCTATTCTTTATACTCTAAACTGTTTTGAAGTTGGTACAATTACACATAAAGAAGGCTTTGTGTTTGTCAAATGATGTCTTGGGGTACAATTGGTAGTGATGACAGCTTCTTTTTTTCTGTGCGAGTAGTTTATAAATTAAAGTTTTGGGGTGAGCAAAAGTTCTTTTCAATCTTTAAATCTTCAGACAAAAAAAAAATATTTTAAGAGAAATCAGATGTTAGTACCATGTTTCTGATAATAGACTGTCATGTAGCTTCACCCTTCTTGTATCTGTGGTAGTTTGAATGCACAGTTAAAAGGTTCTAAGAGGTGCTGAGGTAGGTCTCTCAAGGGAGTTTTTGATCATGCATTTATTTTCAACACAACTTCTAATACTTTGCAGTTTTTATAATAAACCTAATGCAGAAGCTTTAAAATTAGATGAGTTGTGATCATCAGGGAAGTGGGATAATATCAAGGCTATCGTAAATAACCTTTTGAATATGAATTAAGAAGTCTTTCTAAACTTTCTCTACAGGTATAATCAAAGGGTGTCACTTACTATACCTAATTTAGGCAACACTAGTCAACAGGAATACAAAGTTTCTTCAGTGCCAAATACTTCTCAGAATTATGCCAAAGTTATTAAGGAACATGGGTAAGGATTTTTCCTTTGCAAATGAAGTACAGTCATCAAGTTCTACGTTCTGTACCTTCCAAAGAATACTACAAATATGCAGTTCAAGCAGCAAAAAAATAGTTTTGAAGGAGAATGATTAGTTTGCGGTGCCCTTTTGTCCTGCTTAGAATTGAATCTTTTAGAAAAGCAAAGGTGACTCGGTGCACTAATCAGAAAAGCGGAGTTGGTGTGGCCAGTTTGCTGCTGCATGTACGAAACTTCTGGCTGGAAGTTTTGTACATGATTTCCCCCCCACACCCCACACCCCCCCAAGGAATTCTGTGTGCAAACGCGATTTAACACTTGAGCTGACTTGGAAGTGTTGAAGTCTTGTTGTTTTTCTTAAGTAATTTTAATTAAATGCTGTAAATGCAAAGTAGCTCTTCTGACTATTAACAGTGAAATTATACGAGCTTTCTGCACATTTAATCTCATTCACATGGGACTTTATTGTTCCAGAAGGAATTTTGGTATTGAATATGCTGCTGTCTAAATTTTGGTTCTTGAGAGTATGGTACATTTTTAGCAACATAAAATAAAATAAACTTTAGAAATATAGCGATAAACTACTTAACAGCAATTCAAAGCCAGCATGAGCTAGAAACTTGTGTTGTCATTTCTAACGAATGACTTCTGCTTTTCTTTTTTTTTTTTTTTTAGTACTGATTTTTTTGACAAAGATGGAGTGATGAAGGACATCAGGGCTATATATCAGGTTTATAATGCACTTCAGGAAAAAGTACAGGTAACTTCCTTTGCTTAGTATTGGTCAGTATGTATGTGGTGTCTTTTGTTTGTCCTTTGGTTAAGCCAGGAGTGGAGGAGATGGAGATTTTTAGACCTCATAAACAATTTGTTATGAACTGTAGGAAAATAAGTCTGACTTTAATAATTAAATGTGCCAGTTTCTATTTAATGTGTGCATTTGCAGTGGCTGCTGTAAAAGTGGTTGATACGAATATCATCAATTCTTTCTCTTTCGCAAGTAAGAATGATTTAATGCTTAGTGATTTCTGGGAGACGCTAACTATTTTTAAGAGTATGTGTTGAAGAAAAGCCTTGCTGAAGGCTGTAGGGATTTGCACAGGTTTAAAAGCTTGCCTGTGTGAGTTTAAAAATGAGTCCTGGCTCTTGGTATGCAGCAAAGAGCTCCATCTGTTAGTTAAAACTTGTGAATGTTTTGTGTAGAGCATGAGTGAATTCTGCTCCAAATGTGGCAAAGCATCTGAAAGTGCCTTGAGTGTCAAATCTACTAAATGTAAGCTTGTCAATTCACAGCTTGTCCTATGTGAAGAGCAGCGTAGCCGTGCTGCCTAGGGAGCACACACATCTGCTAATTGTGCTGTAGTCACAGATTATTTCTAGGCTTTCCCCTTACATCTGCCCTGGAGGGATTTGCGTCTCTGCTCCAGCTTAGCTTTGCTGGTTGGCACATAGAGAACAAGGCAATAATTGCTCCGACCATGCCCTGACCCTGCTTGCATGGGAGAACTACTGTTTCTCCGTGGAAATTGCTGCTTTCTGACCTGCCTTATACGATGGGTAACTGGCATTGAGAAGGCAGACAGCTTTCATGCCAGCTTCAGGAGACATGAAAATTTATTTTCAGAGACCTATCCCATTAGCTAATGGTATTATTCTGTAATGCTGTTTTTGCCAAGAGTGCATATATCCTTTCGTTCTCTTGCTGTTGTTTGAATTGGTGTCTGGAAAAATGGAAAATGTAACATCATTGGGGAGTTGTCTTCCTACCTGTTAAAAGTATCACTTTGTTGTGTTTCACCATGTAAATCAAGCTGCTGTACATTGTTTACAGAGCTTAAAAGTAACTTAGGTGCTAGCTAACGGGAGAAACTTTTACCTTTAAAGTGAATGTTTCACAGAGAATATTACAGGACTGGAAACAAGTTTTCTGTTAAGCAGCTGAGACAGATGTATTTGCATTATTCACCAGTTAGTTGGGAGGGAGGGTTTAAACTTTATGAACTTCTGAAAATTAGATATAGAACTGAAAGCATAGTTAATGTTTTTCAGCTCTGTAGGTAAGATCACTAATAGTAACCTTTTGGAGAAGAAACAGTACATGACTGGTGACTTACTGTTTAAGACTCCTCAGTGCATTTAGAATTGTGTACTCTTCAAAACTGATCATGTTTAATGAGAATGACTTAATTTCTGAAGAAGCAGACAATATCCAGTATAACATGTTTAGATTAAAAAAGAAATTAATATTATCCAAAACTGTTTTTAAACTTGGATCCTTCTATGAAAATTTCACCTTCATTTCATAACCAGTATAGGAAATTCTTGTTGAAAAATCCATGGGACTGTTTTTTTTTTAATAGAGATATCAGCTTGGAACAGTTGTCTCTCGAGCCAGCTGTTTCATACCCCAATTCAAATTTGGTCTAGTAAAAAGGTATGGACCTTCATGCTACATTTTAAAACCATGCTACCACAGTATCGTTATTGTGCTAACAACAGTGTATTTAAAATTAAAAAAAACCCAAACAAACAAACAAACAAGCAAACAAAACCCAAAAAGTCGAGTCTTTGCTACCAAGTAGCTAACTTTGAATCCTATTACAAATCTTCCTGTACTGATGAATTATTTGGAAATGCTTTTCCTATCATGCAGCAGTTGGGATTTGGCAACAGCCAGTAAAGAAAACAGTCTTCAGGTTGAATATTATGCTCTGATATAGTTAACTCCTGCTCTTAGTTTTGTGCTTTTAATGGCTTCTTGTTTGGTAATAGCTTTATTAATGTTGTCATGGAAGTCTTCCCTGTATTTTTGCAAAATCTTAGCATATCTTATGTTTTTCTCCTAGGCAGTATGTATAGATGTAGAAAAAAGCGAACGTGTTGTTGAATCTTTTCAAGCTGATGTAAACAAGTTAAAAAGGCAAATCGCACAAAAGAAAAATGAAAAAGAACAAGAAATAAGTAAGTTTCCATTTCTTTTTTTGTTTCAGAAGAAGATGCTTGTAAAGACGAAACACTTTGTGGAATTATTTTGAGTTGTTTTCCTGATAGCTCATAGCAAAATTTAAAAAAAGTCACATTGAGAGGGCATATGATGGATTTACGTTGAATGACACCTGAACTGTGAAAGTATGTTTACTGCAAATGTTTTTGTAGGAGACATCCGATGTTAGGAAATTTAAAATACAGGAGAGAGACCAAGGTAAAGAAGGAGAAAGTCAATTCTGGAAATAACACAGGAAAAGATCTGTTGTAGGAAAGGAAAAGTGGAGCAAAGCCAGGAATGGAAAAAGCGAATCTAAACAGTGGAGAGATTCCTTTTTGAAGTATTACATAGAAACAGAGTACTGTGTTTACAGGCCAGTAGCTATGAATGCTTTTTTGAAATTTTTATTCCCATTCCCACTTCCCAACACTATCCCCAAATACAAGCCCAGCACCAATTAAGTTATTGTTCAGTTCTGTTACTGGACACCGGACAAACTGAGTGAAGGAAAGTGAGTGCTTAAGTGATGAATATTGATGTAGATCATCTGAAGCGTTGTCTAAATGATTTTTTGACCTTGCAGCTTTTAGTGGATGTATCAGGTTTTTCACCGCTGGTTTAGAGGAGACCGTCTACATTTTTATGCTTCTCTCCCACTTCTGGTGGGTTACTGGTTCCTCATTCAGTCAGTATTCTTCTCATTATTTGCTGACTTAGTGGTGGACGTGATTAGCACTGAACATCACTTCTCAATGACGAACTAAATCTTCCCAAAAGCCCATTTTTTCCTATCTTCAGGAGTACCTGCTAGAAAGTGGAAGAAACTGTTTGAATGCAGAATACTGTTGGAATTTGCTTACCCATTTCAAGTACCATATCATCACTGATATGGATTTCAATCTGTATTAGTTTTAATTCCATGAAGCTGCTGAAGTATCGTCCCCCTTGCAGTGTGTTGGGGGGGTTCATTTTGCTGGAAGCCCAATCAGGGAATTCTTTGGTTTATTCAAGTCAATACAAGCACAGCAGTCTTCTGTTTCTAGTGAAGCTCTGAATGCAGAAATTACACCTCTGTGTTTTGAAGACCTATATTAGTATCGAGTTCATTTGGTATAAGTTTCCATGTTTCAAATAAGTCCCATTAAAAATCCATGGTTTTGTTAGAGTTGGTTCGTATTCTGTATTAATAGTACAAGTTTTCATAGCGTGCATTTAGGACTGGTAGAGAAAAACAGTAATAGGTGTATGTTCATATTTCTTTTTTTCTTTTGCTGCTCCATAATTTTCTGAATCAGTGAGACCTGTTGTGTGGGCGTACTTGGCTCCTTGCCACACTTTCCCTCCTTCCTAAAAATTGAATATGGCTTCAGGACACTTTTGCTTAGCAGTAGATAGGTTTTGTGAAGAGCCTGGACATTTCCAAGGAGACATTGGTGATCTAATTTCATTTGCGAGTGTAAGGGAAGACTGAAGGTAGAGAGTAGGAGCAGAGAATAGGCAAATGAGAAATAATATTAAAAAAAAAAAAAGAAAACTACATATTTCAGCAGACATTGCCTCTTTTTTCCGTGTTTTGAAATGATAAGAAAATAAGCAAATTATTAGCTACAAGATTTTTTTTATTATTTGTGTATCTTGTTATCTAAAGCTGTGTCTGAGACTAAAAGATGGTTTAGATGAGTTAACACCCTAAACTGTGCAATAGGCCCCTCTGCTGTAATGACTGAATATTTTTATTTTCTCCTGGCAGCAAGGTAGTTATGGCATGAGCATTTTAGAGCAAAGTTTGATCTGTCAGCCCACTTCCCTGAGGTTCTTCCTTCTCTGAACCTCAAAGATAAGGCAAAGAGCAGCATCAGCCACAGACCGTTGGAAAGATGGAAGGGGCATGAGTCACTGTTGTTTCCTGCTTGGCTGCAGATGAAACAGCCAGGGAACTGCTACTACGCGAGCTAGCAAGAAGTAGAGATGGGTATTTAGTGTGACTGGAGCTGATCCCAGCCCATATGGCAAAAGATGGGGGAGGAGGAGGAGGAAGAGCAGTCGGCGCTAGCCTCTAGATACTACCAGTGAGATGCAAATGCTGGACTGAAAATTTACGCCAGAGCAGATAATCATGTGAGAGGGCTGAAGCAAGAAGAAAACATGCAGCTTGTATCTCTGCAATATTTTTAGATGTGAGTAGCTAAATAGTTAGGCTGGCCTTCTGTTCTCTCGCTTTCTCAATATTGTGAGCATTTCCTTGGGTTTAGTGAGTTAAATGCTCTAGTAAATCATTCTCTGAGCTGGAGGAAAAGGGAGCATTTGATCCAAATTCCTGCTGTAGTGTTGTGTGAAAGTTTGTTATTGTTACAATTTTTCGGTTAACATCTAGCATAAAAGTCAGTTGAGACTTTACTTGCCAGATCACTGAAATAATTTTGTACATGTAGTAACATGTTCTAGGGTTAGCAAGTGCTGTGTACTTCCCAGATGCCAGGAAATCTCCCACTGCAGTTCTCGTATTGTGGACCAAAAATGGAGCGCTGTTATGTAGCCACTTGAGGGAATATGCTCTTTTTATTACTGAAGAGATACCTTATTGACGTGATTACAGGAACTCTTCAGCCTTGATTTTTGCTTTTTCCAGAAGTATGGTGTTACAGTAAGTAGAGCTGATACCATTTTGTCTATTGCCTAGCTGCAAGGCAGCTTTACGTATACCAGTGTCAATTCTGACAGATCTTTGGAGGTTAATAACCGGTTAGAAACCAGTCAAAAACTTAAGTCTGTCCCAGTGCTTAACAAACCTTCCTGTAAGGAAGGTTTTCCTCATGTCTAATGTATCATACTCTAATTTAAGCTGCCTTCTGCTTACCTGTCCACAGCAGCCTCTTAAGTACATTTGAAGACTTAAACTGTTTCTTCAGTCTTCTCTAATGATCCCAGTTATTGTAGTCTTTCCTCAAGTCATGACATCTAGACCTCTAACAACTCCTTTTCTTTTGTAGAGTTTCTCCAGTTTTTGCCTATTTCTGGTGTTCAAAATTAGAGACAGTATTCCAGTTGTACTCTTAACCGTTACAGTGCATACTGAAATAATACTTACCTGTTTCTCAACAGCTGAGCATACTTAATGCATGTTGATACTTATATTTACATAAACCAACAGTAAACCTGTTTCTTTTCTGCAGAAGGATGTAACTGTTCCTCATTTTGCAGTTTGTGTGGTCTGTTATATCTGTGCATGTCGTCTTAAATTATTTTCCAGATCATCTAAGATCACTTTCAAATTATTACTAGCATAGTACTATCTGCAATTTTAATAAGCATGTGCTGATTGAATTCCATCATTTAGGTCGTTAATGCGAATATAGTTCCAGTGCAGAGCTGTGGGAGCTTCATCTTGATGCATCTTTCCAGTGTGACTGTTTAGCATTGTAATTGTTCTTTAACCAGTTCTTCAGCTGTCGGGTTGGGGTTTTTTCAGTCCTTGTAGCGTTTATGTTACTGTCTGTTCATTATGAAACACGGAGATGCTGTGAAATCCCTAAAGGCGAAGACCTATCTGTGGCTTTTGGTCTTGCTTTGATTTTTAAAAACACATGGATTGGAAAGAGACACTGTTCTTAGTGAACAAATTTATTTATAGCAACTGTTTAACTGTACAATTACTTGAGGGAAAGTCAAAACACGGAAGTGGTGGGTTTACCCGTTAATGTGTGGCTTTTCATGGGGAACAGACTTCAGTGATGGTGTCCGACTTTTCCAGGTACAGCGAACAACGTACCTTACCAGTGTTATGCTAGTGCGAGAGCCCTGATTGGGGATCACTGTGCCAGGGGTCTAGAAACACAGGTTCAAAAGATGATTCCTGCTCAGCTAGCCAGTTAGCAGTCTAAATGTGAGAGATCCTGCGAGATCCAGCACAGATGTTCTGGCTCGCAGAAGGTAAGCACGACAGACGGTGGTCTCAGCAGCCTGCTAGGCTGATGACAGACACTGGGAGGGAAAGTTCTTAAAATAATTTGAGGGAAGAAGACAAGGTAACTTCTTTGCTGGCGTTCGTGAGATTGTCCCCTAGCACAAGGGGCATTGTAAGAGAAAGTACAGAAATGTGATTTTAAGGTGTAATATCAACAGTAAAAGCTGATAATGGTCTGGTGAAAATTGAGTCAAGCTTTGAGTATTGAATAAGCCGTAAGCGGAGAGGAGCAGGCACGGTGAGCCCTAGCATAGCTTCTTTTTGATGTGAGAAAGAGCAGAGGAATACAGAGAGAAGATGAGGTGGAAAAGCAAGAGGTTATGGAAACTTCCTGTACCTGTGTTTTTAGGGGACTTAAACTAGAGGAAATGAATTGTACAGGATGACTGCACATAAAAATGTAACACGCTTGCACTTAGATAGTTTATTTGCTTTTGGAGACGTTTTGTTTTTGAAATAGGATCATTAGGATAATCGAGTTGTGCTAATACTGATGAGTTTCATGGATGTACTGCTAAATTTAGGGAAGATGTTCTTTGTCGAGCTCAAAGAGTAGGATGTAGATTACAAGCAAGATTTGGCATGATGTTAGGGATGGTGTCTCGTATAGTCATCAATACGAAAGTCAGAATTGCCAAAGATGAGTAGGGGACACTGAGAGGAAGAGCTAGTGCTGGAGTTTGAAAGCAGTGCTAGGGATGAACATTTAATAATAACATCCAGAAAGAAAGAAGAGAGAATGGGTAAGGGCTGGGCGGGTGGGGCATGTTACAGCTAGGTTATGTAAAGTATATTGCAAAGTAAGCGTTAAGTACAGTAACATTCTTTGCCTTTGTAGGAATGCAGCAAGCAATTTTAAGCAGGCAAATGCCAACAGATAACTTGGAACCGATGTTTGTTCCACGAATGTCCTACACTGGATTTGCTGTGGAAGGCTGCACACTTGAAGATTCGGGCGTCTCTGATCCTCCCCCTCCGTATTCCGATTTCAATGCAACCAATCAAGAAAGTACTGTCGGTCATGGCCTCCTAGAAAGCAATGTTTTTATGCCTCGACCTCAAGCAGTAGGTTCTTCCAGTTATGCTTCCACAAACGTAGGATTGAAATATTCTGGTAATGGAGCATCCATACCATCTTCCCAAAGAGCGGTTGGTGACAATGTTGACGAATCAGAAGACAGTGATTATGAAAATTTGCTTGAACCTACAGAGTCCTCTGACAGTGAATACTCACAGACAAGGGATTCGCGACCTTCAGCGCATCCTGACGGTGATTCCAGGAACACTCAAACTTCTCAGATTTGATAGGGGGGGGAAAAAATCCACGACACTGTTTTTTCATAATTGTTACAGAGAGATTTTGGGGATTTAACCTGGAGGAAATGAACTACACAGGATTACTGTGCACACAAAATGTAGAAGACTTGCACTAGATGGTTTATTCATGTTGTGATACATTTTGCAAGTTTTATAATGGAATCATTAGGATAATCAAGTTGTACTAATACTGATGAGGTTCATGGATGTACTGGTAAATTTAGGCAAAATGAAGTTTATAGAGATCTTGTAGCTTTTGTTGCCGTATTTTCATTAAGACAATAAATTGGGATGTAGTAACTAAGCACAGTTAGTCTACAAATAATGTTCTCAAATCAAAACTTACCTCTTGCACTATCATGCCTTGAATTTTAATTTTTGAAAGGGAATAGATATATCAGCCGCCTTCAAAATAGCTTTCTATGGTAAGCCAAATTGGCCTTTGCAAGCAAAGAAATTTTGATAATTCTGAGAAGCCTGATTGGAACAGATATGGTCTACCTTCTTCTATCGGCATGCTCTTTTAACAGAGAAGGGGTTTGTTTCAATTTTTTTACTAGCAGAATGTGTGTATCACTTAAAATGATGGTTGCCTTTTTTTCTGTAAAGGGGGGGGTGACTCGTAAATCATCCAAATGAATGTCATAAATATAATTATTCTGGTTTCGCTGGGTTTACAATGACTTTATGCCACACTAGCCTCATTTATTGTCTCATTTGTTATTTTAGCATAAGTATGAAGTACTTATATATATGAGTATATATAGTACTTATATACAGGAGTAAATGACTGACAGAAGTAGTAAATTCCGTCAAGATTGGACTTTGGAGTCTGCAAATTACAAACATCAGAGACTGCTTCTTGCATTTTATTTGCATCTGAATATTGGATTTACGCTTCTAGATGAGTTATTTTATGTAATAAATAGGGGATAGGGTAGGAGAAGATTGTTTGGAGAGTCCCCTGGGTTTATTACCTCTCTTCCTCTGGGTGAAATGTGTAAATGATTATTTTAATTTGAATTACAGCTCTTGTCAGAAAATTGCCATTTGGGACAAATGAAGTGTGGTATATTTAGAAAATTTCATGTTTGGATGCACTTATTTTTATTTAAATACTGCTTGTATGCTAACGTTGCCCAAAATATGTGAAATTGTGCCACTAAGAAGTTTGTATTATTGGACTTAATCCCTGATCTGTAAATGAAAAAATCCACATTTTAAGATGAGGTTTTCTTAAGCATTTATTACTTTGAGGTGTGAATAACCACTTCTTTGCTTTACACCCAAAAGAACAAAGCAGTTGCTTAAAAGTTTAAATACATCAGATTTACAAGAGACTAAAATTTCGGTATGTATTGTGTATGTAGGCAAAAGTGCGTTCGTTAGCCTCTCCTTACCTGTACTAAATTAAGCAAAATGACTTTGGAAAAAAATGAAGTGTTAAAATTGCCACTCTTCTTTCGAGTATTTCCACCTTTAAACATCTAGTGGTCTGTTTTAACTGTTTTACATTATTCTCATTCGCCTTAACTTGATGCGTTTTGTCTTCGAGTGTTGCAATCTGTGTAACAGAGAACTTGCCCTGGTGTCCTATCGCTGGCTATCTGCAAGCGCCTGTGGTTCAGGTCGTGTAGACGTGTGTATGTCGAAATCAGAATTGACAAGATGGCAACTACCGTTTTTATTTTTATTCCGCACAGAAACCTGCAAAATGTACATCTCTGACAAAGCAGTTAAATGTGACAATAAAATCTTATTTAATCCTGTACCTTATATTTTAATATTTGTCAGGTGCCACATCAGGGAAATAACTCACCAGAACACAGAAGTGCAGCTCGAAGTCGATGATTTGTTAAAGCTGGTCTCTTTGTAGGACTAAGAGGCGGATTTGAGGGAAGGGGGAGAGGGTGGTGCTATACCATGCATATTACATACCTGCCACACGTTCTTACGACGATGGTGATATAACCTTGAGTACTGAAATCTTTTAATAACAAAAAGTGTCTGATGTTCTGCTTGGTTTTACCTACAAAATGTAGATTGGAGGTGGAACGAGTATGTAATCATGCTCTAGCCAGTGCCTATCTGCAGGTCCTTTCATTTACTGTAACTGCTTACTCATAAGAACAAAGGGTGTGGTTTTATTTAATTTTTTTAAAATTCGGATAATATTCTGGTAAAAACACACGTGAACGGACTTGGCGGTTTTCATTACAGTCCTGTTAGAAATAATGGTGTTGGGTTGGGATCCATCTGAAGGCAATAGGGAGCAGCTTCAATCATAAAGAAAGCCGGATCTTCGTACCCGTGATGTACCACGTTTCCACGTCGGACTCATGAAGAGTTTCTTTTGACGATTCTCAGGAGCACCAAACCCGGTAGCAATGTCCACTCACTAACAGGTAGGTGGCATTGAAGAAAAGCTACTAAAAACTGGTGTCTGTGCCTTGTAGTTCACAATCCTGTAGTTTCTCTGGTACAATGACATATTTTCTTCTGGTTTACTGTTGTGAGAAACCTAGAATTGCTGTTTCCTGTATTTCTAAATTTACTTTGATTCCCCCCTGATTGTTTATAGCTAGAAGAACAGGAACGTACCATATGGAAAGTCTTAGTAAGTTAGAACTATCGCATATGTTTACACCAGAAAGCATCTCCAAATATTTCTGAAATTAGCCAGGATTGACACTATGGGAGTCTCCAAATCATCCATTTGCTTGTGGAATGGCGCATGTTGGCAGAAGGAAGTGTGAGCATCGTTAACTTTGGCATATTCCTGACTAGGCAGGTTTTGAGTGCTTGTCTAGCATCTCCTAACTACTCGGGGACGTTTCGCTGGCTCTGACCTGTCCCGAGTTACAATTTAAAGAGAAGCTGTTAGTGCTTCGTGTAGCAGCGAAATAAGATAAACAAGCAAAGACCGATCAGGTTTCCTGTCAAGTGGAAAGATGCTTCAGATCACGCTTAAGGTAACTAGCGTCAGATCAGTACGCTTCATATTCTGCTGTTTAGCTCCTTTCGTTTACATTTAATACCTTTGATTATAGCAGTAGATGGCATTTAAAGAAATCAATATCACTTCAGATCAAATTGCCAGCAGCATCTTCCGTCATATCCGCCGCCCCCTGCTTGTAATGGCTGTGGAAGAGAAATTCTCTAGGCGTAGCGGGTGCACGGTCGTGGAATCGAATCCTCTGCACGGTCGCAGAATTTTTGTTTGCGGGTGAACCTCTGCAAACAAATACGTCTGCTGGGCCAGACAGTGCTTTCCTCACTGTGTCTGTGGGTCGTGGCACGGGAAAGGGTGCGCCCGTGGGCCCGGTCTGCCTCTTTGATCTGTCAGTCCGTAACTTCGCTTTTTTCAGCGCTGCAGAGACCTGCCAGGGTTATTTTAAGCCTTTTGATAACAAAGCTTTGCTTGGTTCCTCCGTGGCTGCCTACGAGCAGTCCACAGATCAGCTTGAAAGGCGTTGATCTCGCCGGCTTCCTCGGGGAAGAACTTCCCCCAGCTTTCTCGTGGTGTGTAAAATGATGGTGGTTCCGCATACGCGTTTCTCTATCGCATGCGGTTACACTTGTGTGTATTTGCATGTACGTACACCTTTATACTGCTCACTCCTATAGCCTGTCGATTTAGGAAGAAACCAGAAGCTTAGTTGGAGTTTCATTAGTAAATTGGGAAATACTTGGACGCCCACCCCAGCCTGCGCTCAGAAGAGCGCCCCTGACATCGCATTGCTCAAACTTGCGTTCGCCGCCTTCGAAGGACTCCCGCCAAGCTCTCACCTGCTGCACGTTTCACACCTCGGCTAACACCGCGTCAGAATTTGTCTTCAAATTGTGAACTCCTGTGTTTTCTCACTCTTCGCCCCTGCTTACCTGTAAATAACCTTCTGTTGCGTAGCAGCATCTCAGCGGCGGTTGCTAATGGGAGAAAAAAGGAGGGATTCCCTCGCTGTGAACAAAAATAGCTGCGGGTCCCTCACTGGGAAGGGCTTGTGTCGTTCCCGCTGGTGGAAGCGGAGAGGGCTGTGTCTCGAACTTACTAGCTTCAAAGAAAATTGGGGAAGGGGGCNATTTTGACTGATTAGGAAACCAGGCTGCCGGTCTAGGGTGGTGCTTTAAGAAGACCATGGTTTTCCGTAGACCCTGGACAAAGACCACTGTTTCCTGCCTACACTTAGGACAACCTGAGGATGGTCCTGTGACGTTACGAGTACAGTTTTGACGTTTGCCGGTTTCAGAGCCCCTCCAAGGGACTTCCACTGAGACAGTTTCACAAAGTCGAGAAGATAACCGACTCACGTATAACAGATTTGGAATTGTCGTTGATAAATGCACTAGCTGCAATAGCGCTAATATATTATAATAGTGCTAGTGAACTAGATGAACAAATGCTACCCTGGGTGTTCTTCACCAGAAGGTGAAGGTGCAATGCTTACCAGGAAGGCGTCCCTGTCTTGGTGGGGGAAAAGGAGCACAGCCCATCAGCTGTCTCTTCTAAGTCTCTTCTCTCCCTGAGGGATGCTTTCCTCAATGTCCTGACCTTATCCTGACCTTATCTGCCCACCCCCCCTCGGGTGATGTTTTAAGGTGATTTAGGTGGAGAGTCTGTAGCCATATATGTTTAGCATGTCCTTCTTTAAGCTCATTATCATATTCAGGGTGTTGACTTCAATTTCCATTTCGTGGATAATCACGCAAAAGGTCTTACTCTGGGCACTGTGGCCTTCAAGATTCGGTGCAGAAACCATTTATCTGCTTATTCCTGCAATCTGTAGCCAAAACAGGACAGTCCTGTGCCACAAGACTTGCTCCTTAGGAAGACCTTGAGGATCTCCACCCACAAGAAGAGATAAGGGGACACCAGCGTTTTTAACCTCTTATCTTCCAATTCCCACAGGTCCTTGCACCTTCGCACCGCGAGTGGCTGCTAACCTCCATACCCCAGCCATGTCACAGCAGGGGGGGTTTGAGTCGTCCTGCTAAATTTGCAAGCTCGTTCACTGCTTTCCTTCTTGTACAATTGGTTTCAGATAAAATCGCTTTCTGAGCTTTTTTTTTTTTTTTTTTAAATTCTACGCTTCTACGCTTTCTTATAAATCTGATGGTAATTTTACCTTAATGATGTCCAAAGCCTCTGAATCCTTCTGAATGCAGATTGTCTTTCCGGAATGGCCAGGAGCACTTACCAATCCCCTTGGCGAGCAAAGCACCTTCCAGCCAGATCAACAGTTTATGCGGCCGGTGGGGGTAATCCTGCTGCTCCCCTTACGCTGCCGAAGGAGCAAACCCTGCACTCAGCAGAGGCTCGGGAGAGCTCACTCTGAGAGCTCCGGCTGCTTCACCCTCGGTAAAGGGAGCACGAGGGGCTCAACCTTCTCCTTATTTTGAGAGACTTGCAGCTCCAACTTCCCAGGGCGAGTCCTGCACGTCACGATGGATGTTGAAGCAGCTGAACGCCTTCATGGAAGAGGACTGTAATATCAATCCCATCAGCATCTCTTGGCACCTACGACCAGACCCAGGCGGGTTAGGATTAAATCCTGCAGTAGACTGTGCACCACTGGAAATCTAGGAAGGTCATTTTTTCCCCTTTCTGACCTTTACACAAGACATGAACTTGCAGCTCCTTGTGTTTTCCCTAGGCGTTGTCCAGCAAAAAGAAAATACCTTATTGCCTTTTCCAGATTTATTAGGGAAAGGATGCGGCCGAGCTCTGCAGAAGGAGCTGAAGGCCACCGAGGCCGGGAAAGTCACTGCTTCTGCGACACTCGCGGTTGCTGCAGGGTTTTGCGTTAATGATCTCTGGCTCTCCTGAGGCTCCGCAGTGCACAAGGCGCTGCCGGCACCGGGGCTCCCGGTATTCCCATGATACCAAGGAGAACAGTTGGTCATTTTCCTCATGTGGCTTTGTGTACCAGATATATTTTTTTCCTCTGACTTTATCGCAGAAGGTGTTAGCTAGGAAAAATCTGAAAATCCTCAAGAGGCAAGTCAGTAATAGAATAAACAGACGGGTCTTTTGAAATTCTTCTGTTATAAGCAATATCATTTTTTTTAAACTCTTACCGGAGTTATTTTCCCGCTCAGCTTTTTTCTTTGGGCAAATGTTTTTTTCCAAAGGAAGGGAAAAAAAGTACTGCTAAGGGTTTTCCCTTCAGAAGGCCTATTTCCACTGTGGGGACTGTTCCAACAAATTTTTTGCGCCAGTTTGTGATTTCTAACACATTTTCAAGAGCGAGAGGCTGCTATGGCTGCCATCTTGAAGCTGTGAGCAGAGATCACTGGTGGTCTGCAGTACCAATAAGGAATAGCTAATTTTAGCCATAAGTGGAGCCTTCTTAAATAATATGTTCTTACTCGAGACTCATGGAAAAAGTTCATTAAACAGAATTACATCGCTCAAATGCTGTGCCTGTAACTTTCTAGCCTGAGCAGCAAGAGTTCCTGGTTGAAAGGCAGCACCAAAGGCACTGCTTGCTCTTCAGCTAGTTATTGTCTTAAGTAAACCTGTAGAGAGCTTCGAGTTTACTCCTCCGACATGTGGTACAACTCTGTGAGGTTGTCTGGACACCTCGTACTCAATTATCGTAAAGCACAAACACTTGCTTGGAGAAAATGTACGTTTATCTCTGAAGCAATTGCTTCATAAATCTGCCAGAGCTGAGGATAACTTTGACGTTTGGTGTTAGCTATAGTTGGGTTTGTTTTTTTTAGGACATTTATTTCGCTAACACCCATACAAACAGCTGGTGAAAGCATTGGGACTGGTGATGTTGGTGTTGGACCTGGGCAGCTGTGGTATTTCTCCGCGGCTGAGCAAACCAACAGCCGAGTGACTCTTCTCAGACTCCAGTCTACTACCAGGGAAAGGCAAAACCAGCATCCTCCACTGGTGACACCTCGAGGTACGACGAGAGGTAACTTCCCAAGTGCAGCTTTGCCTTGGTGCTGACCGAGAATTAGGAAACAGGTATCTGTTGTGGAGTTGACTTCTATGAGCACCTTTTTCTCATTTACCGTGGGATTTTGGCAGGTTAGTTATCACTGTCATCTGTATCCTGGAGTCTCCAAGTATCACATTGTGAGGAACCGGCATTACTGTGAACCTGCCCATGTGGTTGTCGTGGCCCTCGGATGCTATATAGCTGCTCAGCTGAAAGGCAAGATTCCTGCACAGAATATAAAGTTATTCAATTTTGATGATCGAATTGACTAACTTTGGACAGAAAGCTTCCAGCCCAAACGTATTTCCCTAAGACTGCTGTGGATTAAGCAAGCAATGCATAAGTTTGAGATCTTTCCTCACCTATCAGGGGCATCTGTCTAGAGTAGGCTGGAAGGCTAGATTAGGAAATAATATTTCCACCCCCACCCCCCCTCACTATCAGTTTGAAGAGGCTGCCAAAGCGTCAAGGTGAGACTATGCAGGTGCGGAGGAGAAATGATTCTGTTTGCTTAGAGCACCAGTTGGACCCCAGAAGTTCCCAGGAGTTGGTGACGATAGAGAGGGGATAAATTGTATACACTGATTTACTGAACACTTAAGTTTTTGCTGTGATCCTTGTTTGGAAATGTAGCAGAAGTGTAAAGAGTCGTCTAGGAAGCGTATGGGAGATGTGCGGTTCAGGGAGAAGGCAGCCCAGTCTTGGGGAGACCTCAGAGGAGTGGGAATGTGAGGTGGGAACCCAAACCCAACTGCTTGTTGAACATCCAGAAAGAGGAGCGTGAGCAGGACCATGACCCCCCAGCTTCAATCAGAAGCAAACTGACATGACAAGCTTTTATTTTAGACCAGATTCCAGCTGGCAATCAAACTTCTCACCCCTTAGTTTCTCTGAGCCCGTGCAGGTCTGGACCATTCACTAGCTGGCTGTCACACCGGCGAAATAATACAAGGCTTTGGTGTGCAGAAAGATTAATGCTTTGCTGACTTTGAGTATATTAAACTAGCTGTCACTTGCTAATAATAACTCTTAACGTAGTGATGTTAAATTTAATACAGCCTGAACACTTGAAAGAACAGAAAGCTGAGCTTTCGACGAGTACCAGTTTGCATCAGCTGCGGAGCTGAAGGTGGGAGTCTTGATTCCCGAGCTGCTAATTGAACGTTGGGCGAGTCCTCCCACAGTCTCTCCTTATAGGCTGTCTCTTGTACTTCCTAACGTGCTGGGGACATCGTTTCCAATATTGCCCTTCTGCCTAAAGGTCTCAGACGCCGTATAAGCAGTCAGAGAAAGTTTTGACATCCACCCATGGTGGAGAAGCCGCATTATTGCTGCGGTGCTGGAGGTGGTGGTTGTCTTACCTTATGCGGCAGGATGGTGATGAACCTGCCCGTGCCTCCCAACTAATCCACCCGTACCTCTCCTTTACGTAAGAACTACAAATGTGACCTGAATTTAAGAAATCTTCCTTGTCTTTCTTTACAAGACTGGACTCCTCAGGCCTTTGTTTCAGTAAGCGCCACTGTGCAGGTGACTTGTTTTCCTCTAACTGGAAATTTTTGGTTGCACGTTGCATCTGTGATGGAGCTCATACACTCTCAGGAAGCATGAGAAATGCAGTATCCCTGCTGCTGAGGATGGCTGGGCAATGCAAGGAGCCCAGGGGAACCACGGGGACTTATCGTAACAAAGAACACAGTATAGATGTAGAAGACAGTTGCACCAATATGCCGTCGCAGCTGCAAAATGGGAACTGTCTCCTCTATGCAAACGGGATTATCAGAATTTAGAGAGAGGATGGAGAATATTACTCCAACTCACTTCAGCAAGGAAGACCGCTGGGTCTTTTAGTCCTGGATCCTGCCTCAAAAGGGGACTACAAAGATGGAGACCCCCTTTTTACAAGGATTCACATGGAAAGAAAAGGGGTAATGAGCACCAGTTACTTCTGGGGAGATTCCGATTGGACACAAGAGAAGAATTTTTCACAATGAGAGCAATCAGCCATTGGAATAATCTCCCCAGGGAAGTGGTGGATTCTCCAACACTGGACACTTAAGATTCAGCTGGCCAGGGCGCTGGGCATCTTGTCTAGACTGTGCTTTTGCCAAGAAAGGTTGGACCAGATGAACCTTGAGGTGCCTTCCAACCTGGTATTCTGTGATCCAAATTTCAAAGTGCCATGCAATAAATCCCCGAACAGAAAATGATGAGATAGCCTGACCAGAGGGACTGGGGGACCGAGCTCCTGTGGGGTGCCCACCTCCTGGACCTGCACAGCCCTCGCACTCCTCATCCTGTCGGAGAAGTGCCGGTAGAGTGGGGCAAGGGATGTGCCGGTTATCCTTATAAATGCCTAACCCAGGCGCTTCGGTGGGATTAAGGATGTTATTTTAGCAGCAGGTTTGTCACCGACTCCTACTCCTGGTCAATCCCTCGGCTGTTCAGTGGAGGCGGCTGAGGAGGGGGATGGCTCTCACTCTGCCATTTATATGTAGTTGCCAATTGTCCAAATCCAGATGAGTTGTTGGCTTTGGTACATTTAAGGGTTCTTAACCCAGCCAGACCCAACCACAGTGCCTTTTCCTAGGAAAGAAAAATGGCCACATTCTGATGGATGCATGAAGCCTAACGCTGCTATTCCCATTTCTAACCGCTCTCCCGTGGGTTACTAGCAGGGAAATGTTTGCTTGCATCCTGCTGAGCTCATGATTTTGGACTAAAATCCTTAAATCAAGCTCTTATACCCAAATTCAAACTCTGTCTTTTGAGACCATCTCCAAAAATGTACCTGTGCCTTGGTGCTGGAAGACCTGGTAAGTCTGCAAGAATAAATGAGCGGGTTCCATGCTGCGGTGTAGGAAAAGGCATAGACGCTTCAGCAGGGATTCAGTGAGCATTGCTGTGAAAAATCACTCTGTAATTTTGATAGTTCATACCGAGCTACTTACCCGTGCAGCAGAGGAGCCAGGGAACTTCTCAGTTCATTTATCACAGTGCTTGCAATTCAAAGCAGGTGAAGCACTAAAAACATATTAGCAGCGAGAGATCACTTCTGCGGTGTGCGTAGATGCTTTGCGTACAACCGATGGGGACAGGGGATGGGACTTATCTTGGTCATTACTTCTGTGCAGACGCTCCCGAGGCAGGCAATTGATTTGGCAAGGTTTAAAAAACGGCCTTGGCCTTCACCGTTGTGAGAAGGGCCATTTGAAAAACGCCCGGTGTTGAATTAACCCCCGGGCTTTCGATGGGCTTGCCCCCTTCAAATCAATGATTTGCAGACACCAGGAGCTCCCGGCGCCAGACCCAGTTGTGCGGTTGGTCCCTTTGTAACACCAGAGCAAGCACGGCAGAGGAGGCAGAGCGGTAGGACTGCTCTGATCTGCAGCTTAAGCTGATGCAGGTTATAACCTGTATCAGCAGAAATCCACGTTTCTAATACCCAGAACTGAGTGGAAAGCCAAGTGATTCCCTTTATCTAGCTGTCCTAGAAACTCCACTGTAGCTTGTTTCGTCCTCTGCTCTTGGGAATCACATCTGAGAACTCCCTCCTCAGCAAGAGAAACGGGTCAATATCAAGTCCCTCGTACCATGATTTCACAGCACGTGGCTTCTCCACTTGGCTCGAATGTTATTTTCTCTGTTTTATTATTCATGCGTTTGTCAGTAAGTACAACTGCTTTGGTTTTATTTTTCCATTTCATGGCTGGGTGGGATTTGAGGGCACGACAAAGTTAGAGGGATGGGATGCTGAATATCTGCAGGACAAGCCTTCTTCCATCCTCCACCCCTGCCCCACTCTATGTGCGAGAGACTTTCCCTACTGTCCCTTCATCCCTGCTTTGTTTGACTGGTCCTTGCTTTGAAGAGCTTAAAATCTGCCTGTCTTTATGAGACCTTGAAATGGGCATCTCTATTGTAATGCATATAATAAATGGTTGGCTTTCACTTTCAATGTCAGTGCAAGCTGTAATTGGATCGCCGCAGTAAGAATGAGGGCTTCTTCTCTTGGTTGTAATGTGAGGCCATGGAAATGGGGAAGATTTTATGTGTTTTTCAAGCTTAACCAAATCCTTTCAAAGCTTTATTAATGCCGAGTTAAATTCAAGCCGACCTGATTATTTTTACTTCCTCTTGGGCTTTATTCCTTATTTGTTTGAGAGCGCGAGTGAGTCTTTTAGGACTTGTTGATACCTTGGTTCCTTTTAGAACGGAGCAAATCTAGGGTTTTTTTTTAGTCACCTGCAAAACCATGAGTTTTCATTCCCTTTTCATTTAAAATACTTTCACGATATAATTTTAAATTTTGGGTAACAAAACCCAATAGCATTCCCAGGTGGAAAGAAATAACGCTGTGTGTAATTCAGAGGGGGATTCCTGCTTGCAAAGTGATGGTTTTGCTGCTACCAGGCAGATTTCACAGCATGGAGACTACGCCTTTTTTACCAATATACGAACTTTTATGAAGCATTTGTTGGAGTGGCAGCTGAGCCTTCAGGGATAGAAAGCTGCAGCTTCTTTCCCCACCGAGGTGGACCAGGCAGGAGCTCGGGAGGATGCCAGTGCCAAAGCAACTCGCTTGTGCGTTGAGACGCCTGGCATGCGATGGCAACAGCCTGAGATTTTAGTGGCAGGAAGAAGGGTTTTCCTTTTAGTTTTCTTCTGAGAACTGTCACTCATGCAATGTTTTCTAACCTCACATAGGCTGACTTGTATCTGCTCCAAAATTTGATTTTTTTTTTATTTTATTTTTTTTTGTGTGTGTGTGTCAGACTTGCAGAGAATGGGAGGGCGCCTGTTATTTTTGCAGGAGACAGATGCTGCTCTGTGAGTAACGAAGCCCCCCAGATCTCCCCAGAGCAACCTTCCCTCCTCAGCCCTGCTGATCCTAAAGGCTGAGCCGACCGGCTGCCGGCGCCAGGGTGTACAGGCGGATTTTCTCCTGCTTTTAGCACAGGTGACAGCGGGGACCTGTTGGCCAAGACCCTCGTGATACCAACACCCACGTGGTGTGTGGGAGCTGAAGAGACAGAGGTTTTCCTCTTTCACCTGGGAGCCCTGTGCCAGGCAAGTTCTGACATCCAGCGTCCTTGTCTGCGGTGTGTCTCTAATTTCAGTTTTAGCTAATTGCTTCCTAATCCTGGGAAGTGCCAGGGAGATACCCAGGGGGATGCGGTGGGATGGCTTCCTCGTTGAGGGAGGCTTTTGGAGCCTTCTCCCACCGCGGGGCTGGCTGAGGCCACCAGCAGCTCTTCTCAAGCCAGTTTTCTGCACAAAAAACCCCATCAACAACCTCACTGGTCCCACACCATGAGGGAAGGAGGGAGTGCTGCAGACTACTTCTTCCCGAGCACTTAACCTCAACGCGTGTGCCGTGTCTCGGGGGGCATGTGTGATATTTAGCCTGAGAGGCTCGAAGGCAAAATGTGTCCCCTTTTCCAGCACTGAGCACAGCGATTTAGCCTTCCACCTCCATCCGCGTAGAGGCTTGAGAGAGGGGTCATGCCAGGTCTGCCGAGGACTTGGCCGTCAACCCTGGTTTTGGCCGTGCTGCCACTGCTGGGCAGGAGCAGCTCCCCGGCTGCGTTGCAAGGCTCGTTACCGTGGGATTAGCATCTCCTGTGCATGCTGTCCTGCTAATTGCGTCTCACCTCCTGCTTCCAAGCATGGTCATCCCACCTGGGTCTCTCCTGGCCACACACAGCGTCGCCACGATCTTATGTTCCTGCCGCAGCGGCAACAGGCAGGTTTGGGGAGCGAGGCTGTGAAATGGCAATTCCCCGTGGTGGTACGGGGGATGTCCAGCACTGAGGGAGCATCCCGCTGTTGTTACCATGACACCGCTGGCATCCTCTGCCCTCACTTTTGTCTGCCCGGCCCTGCGTGCCTGAACGCCGTCATACATGGGGCGGGAGGCAGCACAAGTGCTCTGCTGTTGGTTTAAAGACACCTTGCTCTCTTCTGCGTGACGGCTGCGTATTGCTAGGTGAATCAAGGGCAACGAGGCTGGTGAGGGTCTGGGGAACAAGTCTTCTGAGGAGTGGCTGAGGGAACTGGGGCTGTTTAGCCTGGAGAAGAGGAGGCTGAGGGGAGACTTTATCGCTCTCTCCAACTACCTGAAAGGAGGGTGTAGCCCGGGGGGGGGGTGTTGGTCTCTTCTCCCAAGGAACAAGTGATAGCACAAGAGCAAATTGCCTGAAGTTGTGCCAGGGGAGGCTTACATTATATATTAGGAAACATTTCTTCATCGAAAGGGTTGTCAAGCATTGGCACAGGCTGCCCAGGAAAGTGGTGGAGTCGCCATCCCTGGAGGTATTTAAAAGACGGGTAGATGTGGTGCTGAGGGACGTGGGTTAGTGGTGTTTTGGCAGTGTTAGGTTGATGGTTGGACTCGGTGATCTTAAAGTTCACTTCCAACCTAGACGATTCTCTGATTCTGTATCTCTCCTTGCAGGACAGCCCTGTGCATGCTTTCCAAATGACATCAACCATGAAGCAGACTGAAGCCGGGCTCCAGCCCAATGTGCACTCTGCCGCTTTTTCTGCGAGCGCAGGAATGACAGCCAGGCGTCTGCGCTCCAAGCTCACCCCCAGCACTCTGAAGGCACGGCTGAATCTCGGTTTCTTTCTGGTTATTTGCTAACAGCTCTGGTGCGCTTACCAGGGATGCTGTGAGGATCCTGAGCTGGGCTGGTTTGGGGTTTTGGGGTGTGTTTTGTTTTGTTACTACAATGCTTTAATGCATTGCAAATATTGCTATCTTCCTTTCACTGAAGCAGGAGAATTAAGCTAGGATTGTTGAAATACCTTGGAGGGGTGTGGGGGGGTAATATTCCTGATGGCACAGACACAGAGTCAGCCTAAAACACCAGAAATCAGTCATTTAAAAGAAAAAAAAAAAAACAAAACAAACCATTTTCTTTAAAATTCCTCCTGCAGGATTTGTGAGACCACCTGTATGGAAGTGGAGCAGCCCCTGACTTTCCAAGAAACCTGTTCTCCGAATGGCCAGCTCCTACTGATGGGTGATCGGTGCACGTGCCAGACGGTGATTTTTAAAAATCCCTTTTGAGTGCACACAGCAGTACTCACCTCCATTAAAATCAATCAATAAATAATGTGCTCATACTTAGTTGGCCCCTGAAGGAGCTCCCCGAGTGTGTTCGGAGGCCCCCAGGCAATTCTGCCGGGATGGACCCGGGTTTTCCGAGGCCGTCCTGGCACTGACTCAGCTGCACCCCAGGGGAAACGCGCCTGGAGAAGGGGAAGTGGTAGTTGGGGTATAAAGTAAGAAATGTTTCTCTCAACATGCTCATCTGGTACCCAGCGAGGCAGAGGTCAGGGCTGCTGCCGTGATGGAGCCCGGCTCCTCCATCCGCCCCTTTCTCCGAGCCAGGGTCCCATTTCTGTAAAATGCTCTGAAAATAAGGAAGCTCTCCACTTCTGAGGCCGAGTGATGGCCTCAGGCCCTCCGTGCAGCATATTTTTACCGATGGGGCTGTGTTTAGTTTTGCCTTCCCAGCATCAGCTGTGCTTTCCCAGTTCCTCGTCGGGCTGGTATGCGCAACCGAAGCAGCGACGGCAGATTGAACAGTGCACATGTCTGGGATGGGAGGAAAATAATCACGCTGGAAAACGTGACCTCCCCCCCTGGGGAACTGCGGCAAGCGGAGCTTTATCCTCCCGCTGAGGCTGCCCGAGACAGGGATGCTTGCAAAAACGCCAGGTCAACTCCATCCCTTTTCTGCACCTTTATTTTCCTTCTGAATTTTGTTGGCTGAAAGGAGAGCAGAAGCAGGGCTGGCATCTCCAGGCCAACGCTGAATCACGAGCTTCATCTCAGCCCGCGCGCTGTGATGGGACAGTCTGTATACTGGAAGGGAGGCATGTGCCGGAGAGTCTCACTGAATCAGGGCCTATATTTGGAGATCAACCGCAGGAGGCTGCAAATAGCTCGCATGCTTTGAACGTGGACTTGGGATAAGGCGTTCCTCGCCTGGAGTGACCCCGACGCTGATCTGTCTCGTAGCTCCTGTCTGCTGGTAGATGTTCAAGGAAGATCTCTTTTCCAAAACAAAGTCCGTGCCAACCTCCGCTACAACAGCAGACCAACGTGCTCGAGGAGCCGGAAGAAATCACGCGGGGCAGTGGATGTTGGTTGCCAGCATGTTTTTGAGAGAGAAAGTGAGTTAATTCATGAAGAGCAACCTACCCTGGGCCCGTCTTTCAGCTGCGGGCTCCGGTTGGGTTTGGTAACCAACATAACCCAGTGAACAAATGTATTCAAAACCTGAATTTTCTCCAAACGGATGGGACTGTACTTTTTTTTTTTTTTTTCCCCAGGATCACTCTGAAAGTAGCACCACAAATTTCATTTCTGAATTGGAAAAGTTTGAGGATTTTTCATTTATTTCTGTTTACGGATCACTATGATGGTATCAACAGAGCTCTGGGGTATGAGATTGTGGTAGCAAATAGGCTTTAAAGCCAACTCAGGACTCGCTGGCAGCTCTCACACTGCTTTCTGGTGAAGTTTTAAATCCAACAACTTGGATGACCCTTATGAATGCATGAGAGGAAAGCTGCTTTGGGGTTTTGGGGGAAACCTTTGGGTTTTTTTTTTTGCACCAATGAGTGGTCTAGAGGGGGCTCAGAGCAGCCAAACTGCATTCATGCCAGTTTCTAGCAAGGAGGTGGAATTTTGCATGCCACCAGCTGATGATGCAACGCGTTTATAAGACTTTGGGTCCATGCAATTACTTTGATGGATAACTTTTGTCGATGGAACTGACCTCTGAGAACAGCATTTAGGTTTTTATTTATCTCCAGAACAGGTTACAGCATACATTGTGGCTGCAGGGTGTTGCAACTTTAATATGATGTGAGTGAAAGACTCAAGTGTTAAAATTATCTGCTGGGGTCCAAAGTGCCCGCTTAGCTCTGGCTGAGAACAGAAACACTGAAAAATAGGTTGTCTTTATGAATACTGCTTTGAAGCTGCATTTGCTAGCTGCAAAGCAAGAGATGACAGGTTTCTTCTGCTGTTTGATAACTTGCCCAAAGTTTCTGGCAGGTTTCAGGATTATCGGTGGTGGACTGGGAGTGTTCAGGAGAAAGTCCTTTATGGTTTTGGAGGCAATAGAAGAGATTGTGTTGGAGAGGACTTCACGGGTAGTGTGGTAGCTGTGTGGGGTAGCAAAGCTACTTCAGAGAGATGTCACCCATCTGCTAAAGAGCTTTTCCCCACAGGGGTTTGTATTCATCCTTTTTTATACTTACTTGTCTTCATTTAATAGAAAGTCTAAAATGGCTATGATTTTGGGGGGTTTGGTGGAATTTTTTTGTTTGGTTGTTTTTTTATTTTTGATCTGTGCTCAGGTTTCTTTTCTTTTTCACTGCCCGGATCACTGCTTGAGACTGTGTTGGCTGGAAAACTCGAAAAAGAGCTGGGGAGCAGCTAAAACGGCTTCACTTGGAGGTCTTGAAGCCTATCCAATGGGCAAAAGAAGAAAAACTTTTCCGTTTTTCAGAGCAAAACAGACCATGCAGCCTCATACGCTCACAGGTTTAGGTCTTTGTGTGGGATGCAGAGATACAGTAGCATCCTTTGGAGTCCACTGGGAAGCCCCATCTCCTGCACGGCAGCAATGGGTTACATCAGTGTGGGCTGGGGGCGAAGGCGCAGATCTGGACCCGGGAAGCCAACCTGTGGCTCCGAGCATGGCTGGGTGAAATTAAGTTAGCCACATCTTGCGAGCCAGGCGGAGAGCAGGATGCAGCTGGCTCTTTTCTAATTTACTCCACCGATGATTCAATTCTAGCGCAGGGAAGCAGGCGAAAACGGGCTCTGCTCAACTCTCTGGACCAGCTGGGCTTTGCTCACACATGGGAAAGCCTCATGCAACCGTTCCTCTGAAGTACTCCCAAACTTTGAAGTCATCCAGGCAGAGCTGAAAGGGTTTGCAGGAATCGTCTTCAGGCAGCGGGTAGCAAGGGCAAAGACAGCCCTGCTGAGGGCGAGGAGCACAGAGCTACGGCGTTGGGCATGGCGAGTCAAACGATCTGCACGGCTCTTCGTGGGAGAGCCTGGGGTGTGCAGGAGCGAGCACGAGTGTTCGTGGAACTCGGAAACTCTCACGACAGACGTAGGTCATGTTGGAAGCAGACTCCACTCGCACCAGAGTGAGGATCCAAAGTCTGGCTTTGCAACACAGGGCTGGAATCAGAGATAGGTGGTCCCACGAGCTGACCAGAGCAGCCGCTCTTAAAGTCCTGTTCATCATCACAGATGTCTCAGGAGTGACAGAACGAGCAGATCTTTGAGGGTATTCTCTGCATATGTAACCCCATTTTTATTCCACTGGCTTCTGTCAGTAATTGTGCCTTTTTCTTTTTCCTTTAAAACAGCATTTTTAAAAGAAATCCTGTGCAAAGAAAGGGGGAGCCTTTCCGTGACACGCTGACCAGCAGCAATCAGAGGACTGCATTTTGGCAGAGCATTGCCAAGTGAAAAAGGGGATTTAGTGTCTGAAAGAGGAGCTTAAAGACAGAGGAGCCTTGCATGTCATCTAGAAAAAAGCATATAAATGCTTTAAAGTGAATGTCCAACAGTGGCAAACTCCAGCCCCATTTGTAGGCTCATTAGATACAGTATTTCATGAATACAACGTGATTATCTTACACAGCTGGATAACTGGTGGCCCAGTACCTCACCTGACAGAAGGTGCTGGTCTCCCTTACATTTTATTTACTTCTATTTTTTTGCCAATGATCATTTTTAATACCTTTGAATAACTCTTAGCTGTAACTGCACAGTCATTGTGGGGGGGAATTATAATCAAAACGTCTCTAATACGAACACTCTGTGATTTTTCCCTTTTCCAGAAATACTTTCACAGACTGACACCTGCTATTGTGCTGATGCTCTTTTTGCTCCATCAAGCTTTTCTGGAGATATTTCATCTACACTTTTTTTAGTTACAGCTACAAAAGGCACTGACTCAAGTCTTTCAGAGTTGTCATCTCAGAAATGGATTCAGTATAACAGCCAAAAAAATGTTTTTCAGGGGAAGGAGTGAGAACACAAAAAGTACTAAATCGAATAAAGTTGAGCGCAACTTTTTTAGGAGGTGCTGGAAGAGCAGATCAGTACGTTTATCATCCCTTCGGTCTCTGCCCTTCAGTATGTTTTATGCATAGATAAGACCTTGAGGAAAACCAAGCAGCCTTTAGGAAGAGCTGGTGTTGACAGCCTATATTGCAGTCCGGCCGGATGAACGGCGCAGTTGATCAATAATGGAATGACTGCAAAGATGGAGAGCTGGGATGCGCGGGAGAGGTCCCCAAGGAGAAGCCGGTTGGGTTCTTGCTGGGTGCTGACTGCGGAGGGTGCACGGAGCTGAGCGTGGCCATGGCGTGACGGCAGCATCTGCCAGCTTATCTCCCGGGGAAATGCAATGTGCTGTTTACCATCTGTAAAGCATTAAATGACCTAGCCCCTATTTACATCAGACTGTCTTGACAACTGCCGTCTGCAGCGAGGCTTTGGCTGTCTTCCCTTGGGGGGGCTGGAGGAGCGCAAAGCGTACTCGTGGAGAAGATTCACTGGTAAAAATGGAGGAGGGTTTTTTAAACCAGGACAACTTCAGTTTAAAAAAAAAAAATGTTTAAAATTATTAACATTATTTATTCACTAAAAAATCCCAGCTGCAGTTTTCATTTTGTTTTCTACATTTTAATAAAATATTCAGCAAACATTTCACTCGGTGAACCCGACTGGGGTGAGTAGATAAGTATTTTGAACACCAGGGAATGGGATCAATCTGAAGACATGAAGATGGAAGGTCGGCTGCTGGCCACAGCTGGGAGAAGGTAAGGTCCCTACATCGCTCTGCTTAACTCTGACGAACGAGATATGCACTCCCTCTTCACATTTGTTTCTAGAATGTGACGTGGCCATTTCTGACTTCATTACCAGTAAGGATGGATGAGCTGCTGAGACCTTGGGTAGCTTCACTCAGTCTCTTCTTGGAGCTCCTTATTTTTAATGTACTGACCCGTACTGTCCCATTGCAGTTGGACTAGATGGTCATTATAGGTCCCTTCCAACTGAAATATTCCATTCTGTTGCATTCCGATGTCGGGGGTGATCTAGTTGAAAATGTCCCTGCTCATCGCAGGGGATTTGGACTAGACAACCTTCAAAGGTCCCTTCCAACCCAAACCATTCTGTGATTCTCTGACTTGGCTTTACTGAGTTGCCAAACGTACACAGCATGAAACGGAGTCCCCAGGCATCTTGTAACGGCCTGTATCAGCCCCGTGGGCTCCAGTTGTGTGCCTGGTGGAAAAGAAAGGACAGCCCGTGAAGCGCGGAGCCTTTGGAGCCACGTGCAGCAGGATCAGGGCGCAGGAAGCAGCTAAAGCAAAGGAGAGAGAGACCTTCAAACAGGTGAAACGCTCATCGTTGCTACTGGCAACATCTCTTGATTACACAGTGTTTGATAAGATGTGGGAAGTTACGGAGGAGGTTGCTTCATCCATCTAACGCTACCGTAGGATGTGAACGTGTCTACCACCCATTTTCAGTTGAGCTCATTATAGAATCTAAACTGGCTATTGATCATAAATTTTCTATTTAAACCATTTCTGAGAGAAAAGCCTTTTCAGACCAAAGTGAACCTTTCCTGCCGCATTTTCAGGTTAATCAAGAATTCTCATCCTTTATGAAAAATAATCATAAAGCACATTTCCTCTTTTAATGGAGTTTTCTCTCACTTGGAAACCTTCCCCATCCCTTCTCTTTTCCAAAGCAAAATAAATAATTAAAAAAAATAAAATCAGAGGTTGATTTGCATCCCAATGTAGCTTTTTTTTTTTTAATGTTAACTGAAAAAACGGCACAGCTAATTTTACCATGAGAATATCGTAACACACATTTATTTTTTTTTCTCAAACAGAACAGATATTACAGTAAAATCTTTTTTTTCCCCTTTGTACTGGATTTGGTCAGCTTCCCGTGCACCGGGGTGGTGCCGCCCTGCTGGATTTGCTGTGGGAGCCGAGTGCTGAGCTTGCTCTGCCCAGCACATCGTTGCCCCCATCCCGATTTCTCTGCTCAGCACAGGTAAGAGCCAGCACCCGGTTGGAGGTGAGGGGCTTTAGTGCATCACCCCCTGCTCGCTGCAGCTCCAGCAGCTCATCCCATCTCTCTACCACGCTTTCCCCAGCCCCAGAAAGGAGACAATAATGCTAAGTATTAATATTTTAAAGTGGGTTGAGGTTAAAAGGTGTTGCGTGGATCTGATCTGTGCTACTGATGGTCAGCAGAAGCTTTAGGATGAGGATGGAGTAATAGTACTTTAAAAAATAATTATGGTTTATTCTTTTCAAATCCAATTATTTTCCGGAAGAACAGCAAGTAGTTTTAGTGTAATGGCCATGGAAGTCGACACGCAAACCCTGCGTGACTCACAACGCTTGCATTAGCCCTAATGCTTTCTCTCTTCAGCGTTTAGATTTCTGCTTGCAAAATAGTTTCTAGTAAGCTCTGCAACGCATAAATATTAAAACATATAATCAGATGATTCCCTACATGTTACTCTTTCCTTTCACCCATGGATGATTTTGACTCGCAGCGGTGGCACAGCATGCCGTGCAGCCAAACCCAGACCACGCAGCCCTGGGCGATTTGTCCCATGTCACCTATGCAATGTACTTCTGTGGCTTGGACATCGCCTCCTGCGTGGTACCCATTCTGCCAGCTGATTATTTTTGTTCTCAGATAAATTCTCAGACATGGACAGACCAAAGCAGCTGCCTCTTTGTTGCCATGCAGAAAGATTGCCTGCCTATTTGATCGACTCATGCCTGTATGGTGTGCCATAAGGTTGGGTGAGAGTAATTCAGTGCGCTTTCTTCTGCTGGTTGCTGCATAGCAGGTATTTGCATGATGGCAAGGGTCGAAATCCAGGCCAAGTCACGCAGTTGCACATGGGCACTAGATGCCTACTTGGCTAAACGTGCCCCGAGTGTGCAAATCCCACTCCTGTTGAGTGGCTCCATCTCTGCTTTCACCCCCTGAATGAACAGGCAGTCCTCGGACCGTGAGCGCTGCTGGTATTTGGTATCAGTTTGTTGGAACACATTGCCCATCGTCTTATTGAATGCACTGCATTATTCATCAGAGAGATTAAAAACTGGAGTAGCTATTGTTGGTCCCATTTAAACTCTCAGTTCCTGCAGCATTGAAAGGTGCGGTCATTGCCTGTCTTCTCTTTCAGGGTAGATCCAATTTGCCGGGATGCATATTTCCCAGGAAACTCTGTAGGACTCCTTAGAGCCAGGATGATTTATTTATAGGAATGACCTTACCGCCACTTTGAAGATTTTTCTGCTGACATTTGTGTGCTGCATAGTATTTGTGGCAAGAAATTCTCTGTATTTCTAATTCCCCTTTCAATGTGCAAAAAGTTTTTGCAATCTGTTCTACGGTTTGTAAAACTCTGGAGTAAACCATGGGCCAGAGTTACAGCTTGGATGCCTCTGTGGCTCACTCAGACAGTTTGTTTGTTTTCCATGCCCGTGTTTTCACGTTCCCCCTCCAGGTATGAAGCCCAGCGCTGCTGATCTACTGCCGCGAGCAGCAGTGCTGTGTTTTCCTGCAGGCTGCACCCCTGCAGCAGCACCACAGCATCCCACAACCCCCCAAAAGGCATAGAGGTCCTCTTCCCTTGCGCTGCTGCCCAGCTGTGTTTCCAGAAGTATTTTCACCGATTAAGCTGCAAACATCTCCAGGGACACCGAGCATGACCCAAACCTGCGATGCCTGTTCTGGCTTTGAGCGAGGCAGATTAATAAAGTGCAGTTGCGTGACCGATGGGCTCGGCCACGCAAACCTCCGTGGATGTTCTTGACGAGCAGGAGTCTCTGTGCTTATCTGGGCAACGTGACTGTCCTTTTTTGTGTCCTGTTTATAAACAGCCAGGCTGGGCTGACCCAGAAGGGTTTTGTTTGTACCCGTGGTGCGCCGGTCTGTGAAGTGCTTTAAATAGCTACTGGCAATTATTTTAGGATTTTGAACAGGGAAAGAGCTGGTAAATGTCTTTGCAAAAGGTCTGATTAATGCAGCGAGAGAGAGCAGGGAGCTGGGTGAGGGAGGCATGGATGCAGCGGAACGCACAGCTCCCCTTGAGCGATGGGACATGCCGTTAAATGACATTTCTGACCACTGCTGTGTATTTGGTAGAGACAAACTTAAGGATGATTCTTCTGCTGAAGCTATTAAACTTCTCCGGTTGGGGATCTCTGTGATTGAACTACACATCCCCTCCACGTGGGTTAGAGCAGAGAGAAATAAATTACCCTAAAACTCATCACTGAGTCACTGCTGTGTTAGGGATTACAATTTGGCAGCCGATGCCCACCTCATCCCCCTGCCAGGTACTCCTTCTTGGGGATTACATCAGTATTAAATGTCCCCAGGTGTCTGACACACATGGCATGGCATCTCTCTGAGACTATGCACCCACCCCCTCCGTCCGGGCTGAGCCTCCCAAATGCCACGGGCGGCCGCCCGAACAGTCCTTGCACCTTGCCTGCCCTTCGCTGGGCCGATCAGACATCCAGCCCGCTGCTGCTCCAGCAGAGAAACATGGACAAAAATATCAAAATCCCTCACAGCAGGAGGGGAGAGTCGAGTACATGCAGCCTTTCACACTGCAGCTGCAGGGAAACACCAAGCACGAGGCAGGGATGGTGGATCCCGTTGATTCTGTGTGGAAATACACTCCTGCAAAGAATAATAGAATTATAGAATAGTTTAGGTCGGAAGGGACCTTAAAAATCATCTAGTCCACCCCCCCTGCCCCGGGCAGGGACACCTCCCCCCAGCCCAGGTTGCTCCAAGCCCCGTCCAACCTGGCCTTGGACACCTCCAGGGATGGGGCAGCCACAGCTTCTCGGGGCGACTTGTTCCAGTGCCTCACCACCCTCAGAGGGAAAAATTTCTTCCTAATATCTCATCTAAATCTCCCCTCTTTCAGTTTAAAGCCATTCCCCCTCATCCTGTTGCTCCCCTCCCTGATCCAGAGTCCCTCCCCAGCTCTCCTGGAGCCCCTTTAGGGACTGGAAGGGGCTATAAGGTCTCCCCGGAGCCTTCTCTTCTCCAGGCTGAACCCCCCCAACTCTCCCAGCCTGTCCTCCCAGCAGAGGGGCTCCAGCTCCCTGGTCGTCAACACAGCCAACCTCTCAAAATGCGGCTGGCTTCACGCAGTTGACCTCTGCAGAGAAAAACCTTAAAAATATTCCAGGAAATACCTGTGTTTGATTTGTAGGGGGAGAAAGCAGTAGAGCCGAGGGAGAACAGAGCAGAGGGATGCCGGGGCGGCAGGAAGGCTTTGCCGATGGGTCTAGCAGGCGGCAGAGGCACCGTGAGGACCAGCGGGCGGGCAGGCAGCAGGCAGCAGCAGGCAGGGCTGGGCTCGGACCTGGCAGCCGCATGGCCTTTGCTGATGCTGTCGCTCAGGCTGCCGGCCGGGGAAACGCGGAGCTACAGCCCTCATGAGAGCTGGGTTATTTTCTAGCCCGATTTCCCAAGGAAACCCCGCTGCCGGCCGGTCGCTGAGCTCACTGCTCGCCTTGGGTGGCTTCTGGACATGCTGCCCACTTCAGGCGGCTGATGGGCAGGGAGATGCTCACATGCTGTTCCCAGCAGTTTTGTGAAAGTCTGTGAAGGCAAACGGCCCTACCACCGCCTGGGAAGAAAGCGGACAGGCCTTGTCTGTCCGTCTGCTGCCGCACGCCCGGGGACGGATCCAGCCTGAGCAGCGGGCGCTCCCAGCCCCGGGCCAGTGCGCTCAACAGAGCAAGCCACGGCATTTGTGTGACCACCGCTAGTGCAGTCTGTAAGCCAAAACCCAGGCTGTTGCCCGTTTATATGTGCATCGCTGATCGCTCTTCCCTGGGAGAAACACTACTGAGCGGCAGTTTGGACCAGGGGTGGGAGTTATCTGACAAGCTATAATCCGCAGTCTCTGAAGACTAGGGGAGAGCAGCCCTTTTAAAGTATCAAACCGATTGCAGTTCCAAGCTGGGACATCATGTGCCGTCGGGGAATGGAAATTCAGTCATGCAAAACAGCTAAACATAACAACTGCTAGAAGAGAGCCTATTCTGTGGAAGAAAATAGGGAGGCTGACCCTGTAAATTTGTTCTCTGCACGGTCTGCATGAGGTTTTTGGAAATACCCATTTACACAAAGCAAAGGTTAACCCCTGGTTGGAAGAATCCCTAAAACCCTCTCTGCTCCAGGTCTCCCCAGTGCGTGGTTAAGGGTTAAACCCTGAAACCCATCTCCTGCCTTTAAAATAAGGTAGATTGGACTTGGGAACCTGCCTTTAAGCTCTTCATCAGGGGACGGCTTCCAGCCTATTTCTGAAAGTTCCTGCTGAAGTATGTGACTTGGGAAAATTGTTATTACTGAAAATCTGAAAGTGCATCTTTTCCCCAGTTTCATTTACAGAAAATACCAAAGTATTACTTGTGGCCTTGACCACACACGTAACTGATGGGGTAAACAAGGGAAGATTATCTCACATCTGACTTACCAGGGGTTGCGGTGACCTACCACGAGTTTGTTTTAGCATTTTGCTTTTCACACGTTGTAATTCTTGCAAAGCGCTAACCGCACTTAAGAAAACAGAAGCACAGAGGCACCCATCCACAAACGTAAACGTATCACAGAAACCTCCTCTGTAAACCGTGGTTCCCAGCTTTGCACAGATTAGAAATCTTATAAACTGTGCTTATTTATAGTCTTACGTGAGGTTTCCGTAGGGTTCCCCACCTATATACAGAAGAGAAGGGAATTTTCCTCCTAGTAACAAATACTCATCATTTTAGCTTCTGGTCACCGCAAACACTTATCCAATATTTTTAAACAAATTTTGACTTTTCTGTGCCAGGCCTCCATGTTTCTTGTCCTTATGCTGACTTTTCGCGTGTACACATGATCCATTTAACCTTTCCCCAAAGAGTCTAGGGAATTAGATTAATGAGGCAAATCAATCGTAGCCGTAAGACCTCATACACTTTACTTACCAAGTACAACACACCATCCTTAACTCAGAGGTCCAGAGAAAGTTGTTAATGAACAAATTTTGCCATCCTCGATGCTACGTGGCTACTGCCAAACAGGGACCCAGCGGCTGCGCCCTGGGTGCCGAGGCAGTGGACGGCCGCGGGGAGCTCTGCTAGGGCTCAGGCATCGAGGTGCGTCTGCTGCTCCGAATCCGTGCCAGGGAAATGCACTGTATAGCTGGAGATTTTATCACAGACCATTGTAACTCAACAACAATAAAGCAATTAGAGTTTGGGCCTGAGCCTACAGCACTTGGAAGGACGACGGACCTCGCCTTTATGGGGACTCACAACAAGGTTTGGCTCCTCTGTTGTGGCTTTGTCCATCAGTCTCAAAATGACTTACAGTAGGGTGAGTCTGGGGCTGTGCACCCTTCTCTGAGCTTTGAGAGCTTCTCCATCACCAGGCAGATGTGTGCAGACGGAGGTCAGAGGGTTACCGTACCGTAGTTTCCCTGCCGAGGAGGTTTTTGTACTTCAGCAAGAAGGGCACCCAGAACGTGCAGAGGGTCAGTTGGAGAGCGGTAGCCATCTGCACCCTCCCAGCACCTCCAAGTCCTTTGGCTGGGGTAAGGTGGAGTATGATCAGTGTGGTACAGTGAGCTTTGCCTTCAGGAGATGTGTCCGGGCACCAAAGTCCGTGCCTCGGCGCAGTCGCAGTGGGGTGCTGTGTGCTCTGGACAACCTCAAGCTCTAAGACGGGGATGCAGACTACGTATCTCATATTGATCTTTGTTTAATATAATATATTAAGTAATTTAACCAGCAAGCGCCTGGCAGTGCTCTTTGGCAGGCAGCCCACGCTCTTGGGAGCATCATTCGCGTTTGCTGCCTTCTGTTGTGCCCAGCCCCTGCCCCCCCCTCTGCCAGCAGCTTCGGGGAGCGGGACGGAAAGCTGAGAGGGGCTGTGAGGGCAGGTGGGCAGCANTTCTGGTGAGTTTTTTCCTCTGGGGTGGGGTGCAGAGGGGCCACCGGGGAAGGCTGTATTCTGGCAGGCAGCTGCTTTTGCTGTCCAAGGGACAGAGATAAGGGAGCGCACAAATCCAGATGAGATTTGGCTTTTACTAGTGGCTTTCTTACATCGTGCACCTGTGTACGTCTGGAGTAGTTTGAAAGATGCCCGGGGAGGTGAGACGGAGCCGAGGCTCCTGCCTGCCCCGTTCAGGGCAGTCTCAGCAAACCTGAAGGCTCCTGACGATGATGGCAGTGGTGCCGTCCTCCCGATTCACCCAGTTCTCTGCTGGCACAGGACGCAGAGGTCGGCACCTCAGAAACCTGGAGATGGCAATGAAGTGACTGCCATCAACTCCTCGTCTCGGTGCTGGCGGCAGAGGTGTCTGCCTTTTGCCAGGACACACGGAGCACCGGCTGGGAAGCGGTGGCCCCGGCTGTGGTTTAGTCAGACCCTAAAGCTTCACCCATCCAAGCTGGACAGAGGGGTGTTTGTCTCACCAGGGATAGTAATTTCTGAGCATCCCCTCATCTGGGAACGCCACCTTCATTAGGGAGAAGCCTAATGGATCCAAGTACCTAAGAGCATCCTGAAAAGGGAGCAGAATGGATCACTGTCTGAGGCTCCGGCAGGTTGGGGACTGAACGCCTTCCCAAGTTCCTTTCCGAGTAGAATTTTCTACTTGTTTATGTCCATTTTGCCATGTGTAATCTGTTTGGCCTGCCTGGAGGAGCAGCAGGGCGCTAGTTAATTAATGATCACAGGAATGACTCACTTTCCTTGTGCCCTCCTGTGGCATCTTCTTTGTCACAGTAGGAAGCTGGAGCACAGATCCTGTTCCAGGCTGCTCTGGCCTGGCTCCTGGGCAAGGAGGCCAGCAAAATACGGATTTACAGTGACCGTGCAGTGTTTGTCGCTTGCCCAATGTCACCGCAGAAGAGCAGCGTGGGTGTGAGCTTGCTCCACGAATAGCCATTCTCCACTCACTGCTCCCGAGGAAAGCTGGAAACGCTGAGATTTTAATAGCATTGGGATTAATGCTGCCTGCTTAAACGAAGAAGACAATAGCTCTGTAATTAGTGTGACTTCCTAAACAAAAATGGGGAAGCTGCTTGTCCTGCTGCTCAGGGAAAGAGCTCAGCCTGGTCCTAGGGCACTACTGCTCCCCCAAAATGCAAAGTCTTGCAGAAGGTCCGTCACTTGTAGGAAGGCTGTCACAGTCTGCATGAGGGCATGGGGCATCCCTAAGGGTGGGAAACCTTGCAGGGGGGTAAAATTCTGCCCCCCACCCACGAGCTGCGGTATAGCGAGAACACCGAGCTTACATCGCATGTAGGACAAAATAAAATCCATCCAGTTCTGACCACCTGGTCTGGAACGGGAGAGAGCTGAGGTTGCCCCTGCAAGGATCACAGTGGCCAACGCAAACTCTTGTGCGCGGTGAGCGCGGCGGAGAAGGGATGATGGAGGGGGAGAATCCAGGACCACCCCGTGGAGGGGTAAATCGTACTTGTGGGTGGGCGACAAGCTATTTGTTGTGGGCAGATCCCCTTCCCTCTGAGATCATCTCAGCCGCCAATTGTCAGATGTGGCTGAATTCCGCATTGCCCAGCCAAGGCTTGGTCACATCCTCTCATGACAGCTTGGAGTCTGTTATTACTGTTTATTACCAGATTGGCACAGGATCGCAGGTCCCGTCCTTACAGCTCTGCCTGCAGCTAGCAGAAGCGTAATGAACGCAGGATTCAGGAACCCTTGCTGCCATTAGAAATCCTATAGGAAAAAAAGCCTCTGAACCCCAAACCACCAATGTCACTGTGCCAAAATAAGACATATATATATTTTTTTTTTTTTTTAACTGAAGGGGAAGATTTCCATGTAACTTAGCAGTTAAAAAAAGACTAAGGAGTGGCTGACCGAGCCCCTCAGAGTTCCACTGTACGTTTCTTTTTATGCTACGCTGGGCAAATGTAAGATTAAACATCACACAGCTTTCTTTGGCCCCCGGCCAGGCAAAGGTGAGAAAATGATCCCTTTTTTCTAGAGATCTTTATCTGCCTAGCATGTATCAGTTTAGCCAAGAAGGATGTGAGCACTGCAGAGAAACTGATGCCCAGTCAAAGAAAAAAAACCCACGACGTACTCACTTATTTTCCTACAGATATTGCTGAGAAATTTCAGATGAACTAGACCCAGATAATGCGATACAGATCTCAGCAAACACCATGAGGTGAACGCTAAACTGCATGTTTACTTTCCTCCCACTTACGTTTGTGATCTGTAGCTCGGAACAGAGATCCAGTTCCCCATTTGTTTAATGGGAGACGATAGCACATTTCAGGATACAGAAGTCTATGTTCTGCCAATTCATACTATAAACAGACAAAATATTTCCTGGGGTTGATTTGTAAGGAACAGCTGTGCTTTAAGATGCTGTAGGTATCTTTCCCTCAAACTAATTTGATCAGGACTTAAAAAAAAACAACACAAACCCCACAAAATAAATACTCAACCATTCAAGCAGATACTGCAGCTGCTGGGTGAGGAAGGCTTGAGTTATGAAAATGGGGAAATTGCTACTCTACAGGAAGCTGCGAGCTAAATATTTCCTCTGGTGTGGGAAGTGTTGTCACGGCGATGGAGAAAAACAGAGCACCCAAGGAAATGGGTACCACGAGGAGGGGTAATTAGTGACTGGCAGACCTACAGCATTCTCCTGTGTGTTTGGCACTAACCCTTAGGGACAATTACACAGGATTAGGACTCACCTTTTAAAAATATTCTATATAAGGAGAGGAAGAGAATGTGCCTAAATATCAAAATGTCCTACTTTAACATTATTTTACCATTTTTTTTTCTTCATCTCCTCTTAGTCATCATTTCTGTGGCTGAATGCTTTCATTTGCCACCAAATGCAGCTCAGTTTTTCATCCATACCAGGTAACCTCTGTTGTCTTTCCAGTTTTTGAGACCATTTATTTAAAAATAGCATTTAAAATGAAGGTGGTTGCATTACATGTAACCCCTGAGATGGCTGTCTGGAGCGCTGCATAAATTACAGCCTCTTCTACTGACCATTTAATGTAAGTAAGATGGAAAAAAATAGCATGCAGATGATGATGAAAGGCAAGAGCATTTTTCAAAACTCACGCTCTTCACGCTAACAGTAAAAAATTTCTTGTCTCTGCTGGGGGTGACCTTCTAAAAACCAGCTCACATGTGTATCTCAGAACATCAGGACTAAATTAGGTCTTCGTAATGTGACTGTAGTCTGAACTAGACTGTTCATATTCCCCCGAGGGGTCAGCGTGCCTGGGATGTAACTTGTTTAGCCTAGTTTAGATGCAGTGAAATGCACTGAGACGTCTTCAAGTGTGGTGAGCTGCATATGCTGTTTTCTCCTTGCATCGAGGAGGTAGGACATCTCAGAACAGCTCATAGGTAAATGGCTGGAGAAGAGATGGCAGCTAGATAAGTGAAACACTTCCTTTTAGATGGGAAATACTGCTCTCTAGACAGCTTCCAAAATGCAGATGTAGACAGTTTCCAAAATGCAGATGTTCTGGTAAATGGCCGTTTGTTGAAACCAAACTTTTTTGCACAAGGCAATGAGTTTCAGCACATTTTTGAGCTACACTAACAAGTGCTTCACTCAGCTCTCTGCCAGTGTGCCAGGAGGACCAGGACGTAGCCTGGCCTTGACAGAGTCTATCTCTGAGGAACCCTGTGTTGTGACGAGGCGTCCCCATCACTTCAGAGTCCATCCCTGGACCAGCCATGCTGGGCTCCTGGGCTGGGACACCAGAGACCTTAGGAGATCACACAGAGCTTTGGAGAGCGAGTTCCAGACTTCCTGGACAAATTACAAAAGCCCCAAATTCTGTGGTCGTTGCATTTTTTTGTTTTAAATAACATTGTTCTTTTTCTGGCAAGTTTTCAATATTTTTTCTTTTGTAGAATTAAGAATTTTAGAACTTTGAAAATTCAAGCAGAAAAGAAATAATGGTCTTTAACCAGTTCTAGTTATAAACTTGTACGATAAATATACATTAAATCATTATTTTTGTTGTGGCCCCTCCAGTATTAGACAAGAAGAAAAAGAAGCCAAAGCTTTTCTTGGTGCTCTAGGTTAACGGCTTGTGTTTCTAACCTAGAATCTCTTTTATTTCATGCAGCCTCAGCAAACTTGGGGCTTCATGATCTCTAGTCAACAAAAAACAGCTAAATCAAACTTCATATAGGCTTACAACACTGAAAAGAGGCAGAGTGTACATGTTTTGGAGACAACTAGTGCAAACTTAGACTACATATTAGAAAAAAAAACATTCATAGTCAGTCAGACCCTGGAACAGGGCTCAGAGAAGCTGTGGGACCTCCATCCTTGGAGGGATTCAGACTCAACTGTACAAGGCCCTGAGCAACATGATCTGACTTTCAAGCTGGATCTAACTTTGAGGTTGTCCGCGCATTGAGCAGAGAGTGTAGCAGAAAACCTCTGGAAGTCCCTTCCTACCAAATCATTCCATGATTCCATGACATTATCTGGTACACATTTAACACCAAAGCTGTGTGTAACCGTAGATGATGCCTACAAGTACAAAGAAATTATTGTAGCCAGAGTTCCAGCACAGTCATCTCTGGGAGGGACTACTGCAGCCATGCAGTCCAAATCCAGTGACTGATGGTACTGAAAGAAAAGGAATATGTAGGTATTCTGCTACATGTGAAAATTATTTAAACATAGCACATCTACCCAAAATGTAACCCAGAACATAGATGCTAATATCCCTTATTCCTGTCATGTTTTAGGAAGATGGTGATTACTACCAGATATAAGGACCTCGGGCAGAGCGACCTCTTGGTGAGAGCAAATTTACTCCCTCCTCTGTACTAAGCTGGGATATTGGTCCAGCTCCGGCACAAAAAGAAATGTCTTCTGCATTGGGGAACAGGCAGTCAAAAACATTGGGGAAAAAACTTAACTGATTTGTCATTCCCAAACCCATCTGAAATATATTTTTAAATAAGAAGTTTTAAAAACTAATATTTGAGGGTTTTTTTGTGTGTCTTAACTTCTGGTTTCTGAACTTTCAGATTGCACTGAGGTTATATTTAGTCCATATTTTATGCTTTTCTTCATTGCCTTGAGGATTAGAAATCTACTTTGAAAATAAAACCTCAGAGTCTAACTTAATCACTTGACTCTAGAGGCAGGAGGTCTAGGACAGAAAGCAAATATTCCAAGAAAAACATTAAAATACTGAGAGTTGACAGAACTGTGATTTAACAGTGTTTAACTGAGAAGATCTAACAGGACCATATGCTGAGGCAGTCAACAGCTCTAAAGGGAAGTCAAAGTCCAAGGGAGTTTTCTCAAGGGGTTATCAAACTTAAATAAGATGAAGCTATTTTGATTTTGAGCAATACACCAGTGAGACCTTATTTGGAATATTCACTGATGTGAGAGGAAGACAGCCAAGAAATGAACACGGTTCAGCTTTGGAGATGTGTGCTCTGAGGGAAGACCAGCTCCACTTGACCTCTTCACTGAATGCCTGAGGACAACGTGAAACCTCTTGAAGACTTAACGTCTCCGGGTAAGAATATACTCGGAATAAGAGAGTGGCAAATTCAAAGCCAGGATGGCAAGATAATGGAAACAGCACTAAAATGAAATGCCAGAACTTCTGTTTCTCCCACCAAGTGGTAGGAAAGTACTAATCCAAACAGATTTTTGCTCCATTTGAGAAACAGGCTTCCAAGTTGAGGCAAGTGATCAGCCCCATTCATCCAAACAGCCTCCCTCTGCTTCTGACGTGTAGCCTGGATTCTGTCAGTTGTATAATAAGTATTACTAATGTACTCAGTTTAATGTGATTTTTCTATATTGATCAAATACGTCTTGAAGGCAAAGGTCCAAATCTGGACCTTCTCACTGGTCCTTGGGTGTTTGCCCGGGCCCCTTGACTATAGCAGTTGACTTGACAGATGTATAGTGGGAAGTCTTGGGGAAAGTGGGCTACAAGAAAACCCTGGCATTGCGAGAAGAGCAGTGCAATGTCCAAGAAGAGAAGCATGCGAATCCCCCCAGTCAAAGATTTCAATGTCTGTGAAGGTTCAATCTCCAGGGGAGGAACGCGACCTTTGTGAGACCGAGCAGCTTTGCCAATTTCCAATTATTTCAGCGGGAGCTCAACATTTTGCATAATTTTGTAAAATTGGTTTTATTGATTAACTGGAATTGCATTGGGCAAACGTAAGTCGATGGCTCGCCCTGTCTGCTTCTGTTTTGCTTGGCCAGTAATGAGGTGTACAGAGAAATAATTATACATGGATCTGGCCGGCTTATGACATCAATTGTTGAGACAGGAGTTTGCCCCCAGTTAAACATACTTCTGAATTCTCTAATGCTCAGTCCTTACTCTGACCTCTATGGAAGATCTAACTTGTTGTAATATTTAAGCAATTTCAGCTGTAAACAATCGAAATATATGCTCTAAATTGTCCTTTTGTGTTAAAACTCTGTACATTTAAACCTGTGCCTGGACACGGGCCGTTCCAGACCTGTCTGTCTTATGGAAGTGGATGCTGTTAAAGCTTAAAATTTTTTCAAAGAGCTCAGGCAAAACAAACTCAGGTGCAGTTGAGACTTGTGGTTGGCATACCGAAGCAAACACATTCCTAAATCACAAAATCTGTATTTCTCAGGACAGCAAGGATTGTTTGGGAGACAACAAACATATTTTTTATATAAAAGCAGAAATGTGTGCTACAAAAAGGCTATTTATAATACTGCTTACCTCCTAGATATCCACGTAAGAGCTATCAATGGGAGAGCGTACTGACAACAAGCTAATGAGCTCCTGCTGCTCGATAAATGTCTTAGCTTTGCTTCAGCATTTCTTTGTGCAGTGGGAGGGAGACAGTGATCCTAGACAATGTTCTAGCGCAATTATTTTATTCTGTTTCTACCTATCATTTCAGCATAACATACAAGAAGGGGAGGCACAGCAGCTTCTGCAATGCCCGATACAAGTAAACAATAGTTGCTCAATGTATAATTACTAAATTCTTTTCTTTTGAAGTTAGGAATAAAAGCAATCAAAGAACTGTCCTCCCAGGAAAGTAATCTGGTTTGAAAATGATTTATTTTTCTGTTTCTTTGATTTATTTTCCCCTCGTTGTATCTGTAAATAAGGCACGGTATTATGAGGCACCCTGCTAAATGGCTTTCTCCGAGATTAAAAGTAGGAATAAGATTGAAAGCTACTTTTTATCCCGTTGTTGAAGCTGCCTATTTGGGATGAGAAATGCTGGGAGAAGGTATAGATTTTTTGCAGAACATATCTCTAAAAGAAGGTATTGGTATTAAAGTAATAAGAATTTATGGCTCAGGCTAGGCCTGAATTAAAATAAAAATCTATTCAAAATCAAGACTTTCCAGAAAATCACCCTTTCCACATTTTAATTCCAGACTCGTGTACTCCTTAGCTTCATCAGTTACCATCCTTATAAGATCTCCACTAACAGCATTAAACTATCCCTGGTGTCACTGATATTTTTTCACTATCTTGCTGAACAGGTAGTGTGGCAACCGGCACCGCTCCATTAGCTACGCTCACGTGAAGTCTCACCCTTACCTGTTTTGTTTTCTGTTTTTTATTCGAACCGTATGCCTTTAATCCTAGATTTGCTCATAAAAAGGATAAATTTCAATGAATAGGTAAGGGGAAGGCTTCTCAGACACGCAATGAATGTATCCAGAATCATTAAGCAGGTGGATTATGTCAACTCGAAGATAGATTTTGCTTCCTCTGGCTCATCAAATAATCTGATTAGCTGGCACTGATTATGCTCGGCATGATGTACTCTGTTCTGCAAACTGAACACACAACATCCCTTCTCTGTTGCCTCGTACGCTCCTGAATAGCCTTCTTTTAAAATAAATTCCCTTCCCCTTTCACCAACCGCTAATGGCTGCAAACTGTGGCTTGGATTTGGGGCGTATTAATGCCACCTGATAATACTGGCTTGCGATGCAGGAAAAGCGGTGTGCTCCCCTAAAGCAGAAAAATGGATGAGTTCTTGCCTCTCAGCTTCACGGCCAAACCTACGGCCACTGAGTTTAGCATCTCTGCCTTTTATCCGATGGCTGGGGAGGGGGTATGCCATCGGTGGGGCTCACAAAAGGCTGTACTCGGAGGAGGGAGGTACCTAACCTAGGCACCAAAACCAGGGGCTGTATAGTGTGGTATTTTTATCTAGCCTGAGTTAGCCGTGTCGGAGAATTTAGTGTTGCGCTCGCCCCACAATTCTTTTTCTGCTGGCAGAAGTATTTTGTGGGGGTCCCAGTGTTTGGTAGTGGTTCAGTGTATCATTGCTGAGGATAAGAGAGATGCTGGCCCAGAGGAATCCATCCCCTTTGGGCCTAACGTTTCTATACAGCAATTAGTTTATGGATTTTAGTTCATTTTTCTCATGCACTTTTGTCTCAAGTCCTCAAAAATGTCTTACATTCCCCTAACGGGACGCAGGCTGCTGCTCCCTTTTATAGTTGCATTGTTACTTGTCATTGTCCTCCCTCATGACTTTCTTCTCTCATGAGTGCATTCAAAGAGCTCTTTGCATTTTCCTGTTTTATTCTTCTTTTCTCTTTGTTTTTAAGGCGCTGTCTCACATTTCCCTTAATTCTCTCCCTCTTTTCCTCCTCTTCTCTTTGTCCTCCCCCTGGCATTCTTTTGCTGTGACAAACCTGCTGATGCATGCTTAGAGCAGCGGCAGCAGCCACGCTGTGCTCACCATCTGGGACGGGCAGATCCTGCAGCCTCCCGGAGGCTCCAGGACCACGAACACGCTGGACTACAGCCACCCCACCGCCTCCCGGTTTCCCATTTTGCTCCGTGTGTGCTGCTTTGCTGTTGGCCATCCAGCACCGATTCCTTCACCTACTGAGCACCTGCCCAACTGAGGACAGTTTCTAAGATTCTCCGACCATGCGGCTCAAACCCTTCAGCTGGGAAGCCCCACCACGACGGATTTACTCCTTCGCCCCCTTCCTCTTCTCCCCGTGGAATCAGAGAGAAAGCAAGAAAAAAACTGTGCATGTTGAAGGTCTCAATCTAAGTGCTCCCCACTTTTAACCTTTTTCTTTTTGCTGTTGAAATACATTGCAAAGGCATTGAGGAGGTAACAACTCAGTACCTATTTTTGTCACATATCTGCGCACTTTTTCCTTGCTATATTTGTTTATTCTCTATCTTTCCTAGCTATTTTGTCCCTAAAACAATTGCACACACCCCCCACCACCACCTCTGCTGGGTGTACACCACCTGGAGAGATGCGAGGTGCCTGTCGCTCGCCCCGTGGAGAGCCACGGTGCCTTCGCAGCAGGGCAGCCCCGCAGCAGAAGAAGAGGAGGAACGCGCGGGTGAGAGTTTCGCCCCGCAATGTGACCTGCTCCTACCTCTGATTGCCCTCTGGGAGAAGACGGCTATCTCCTACCCGGGGGTACAGACAGCGAAGCAGAAAGGACCACTTTCTTCTTCTTTCCCTGCCCCTTGTGCCGACGGGTTTGGTGGCTCAGGGTGTGGGAAAAACTCTCACTTTTCTTGTGGCAAAAAGGAGAAGGACTCAATGAACGTGTGTGACATCCCTTCTTAGCACAAAGCCGGCGGGGAAGTCAGAAGAAAACTTGTGACTCCGAAACTGGATGTTTTTTGGAGAAGCGGCTAGAAACTGAGCCAACAGAACGGGCAGAATTAGCAAAGCTGTTTCCCACTGGATGCAGCCACGAGGCCAAACCGGGGCTAGCGCGAGGGCAGTAACTCTCCATCACGACTCGGGGAGTGCGGTAATGACAGGGAAGGACCCTGCCTTCCTCCCCTCCTCGGGGGTCAGCTGCAAAGATTTGAAGCTCTCTTACAGGTCTCAGGGTGGCAGCCTGGAAGAGCCCCCAGCAGCTGTGGCAGGGAAGAACGGATTTGATCAGGACATTATGCCTTCTCTGACTTCATCCCCATCTGGATCGGGGGGATAGTGATCTAGTTACAGTTGAATATTTTTATGTTTCAAACTAAAATGGGAAAAAGAGCCACAAGTATGAGATTTACTAGGTGCGAAGCCTGAGGCTGACTCAGAGAGAGGATGGAGAAATGGTAATGAATCAGTCAACCATTTAAAACATCCTGTTCTCAATAGCTTCAAAACCTGTGCTTCCTTTGGATTTTTGCACATTTCTATTCCTCACCCCTTATCTAAGTGTTTCAGTGCAGCTGCAAATCTTCCTTGATCACAAAACGGTCTGAAAACACTGAATAAAGCAATGGCAAGAGCAGGGTTCGAGAAGCCGGTGCGAGCAGGGAGTTCTGCGTATTCGAAGTTCAGCTAGTGAGAAATAACCATCTGGTGAGCACGTACATCTCTGCTCCTGGATAAGCCGAGGATGACTCGCCTAATGGGAGCCAGCGCTCTGCCTGAGAGCGAGTAGTTACCAGGGTAAAGAGAATTACTTAAGAGCGAGATCCGCACTTACACATCACTAACGAGATGGAGTCTTTGCACTCAGGCTCAGGCAATTCTGCTGCAGCACACAAACACTCCACGCCAGCGTAAAATAATGTGGTATTTGTCTTTTTGCTCACCTGAAGCACAATATTGCTTCCCCGAGTCCCCCAGCTATTCTACGCAACATCTAGAAATATGCTACGGTGAATGTTTCAACGTTTTCTTTCTAATTATAGGTTTTGGTATCATTCGCTCAGTTATAAGCAGGGTAAATCAGAACAGAAACGTCAGGGAGGATTGAGGGAAGAAACCTTTTACTAACGGCGAGCATCAGGACAGAAGAACCAGGGTATCTTGTAAGGCAGCGTGCGGTGCACAGTGCTCTTGTTTAATAGGACATAGCATCAATTTGCAATTCTGGGTTATTCTGAAAAACCTTCCTAAATTTATAAATTCTTTGCAGAAAAGGAAGGGAACTTCCCAGCCATCTGCCTTGCTGGCTGCCAGCGAGGCTCGCACCTCGGAGGCACAAAGGGTTCCTGCCTCAAGCAGGCTGCGCTGCTGGCGGCTGCGCAAGTGCCGGGGCTGCAGCTCCAGGCTGACAAGGGGGAGGAACCAGGTGGGTTTCTTTGCTGCGGTTCCACCGATATTTCTGCGAAAATTCCACGACTTGCGTGCGCCGCTCGGTTTTCGTCAAATCTGTGAGTTCTGGCAAGGAAATTTACCATTGGTTCTTTCCTGAGCTGCTCTTTCTTGTTCTAGAGGAACTGGAAGGAAAGAAAGGAGATCAGAGAGACCTGAGGAAGGTGGGGAGAAAGCAGCGGGCGTTAGAGGAACAGGGATTTATGATGTTGGAGAAGTGGGGGAAAAAAGGAAAGCTGGAAGACATATGTGTGCAAATTATATTTTTAGATGTGAACGAAGGCGCATAGTTTTGCTACGGGTTTATTATGAGTTACAGCGGGCAGTTGCACACCCAGTTAGTGGAGGCATATAATCTCCAAGGCACGAGTGAATTCAGCTCCGCGATGCAAAGTTCCCAAAATAACATATTAAGCTGTCAAACGAGTATGACTGTTCCAAATTCTTTACTAGGGAGTTAAAATTTGTCTTTAAACTGGTGGAATAAAATTAAAATTTGGGGTGGAGTATAGGAAATTAGTACTTGCATACAACTTCTGCTACCTCTAACAAAAATAGAATTATCTTTCTGACATTTCGAAAAGAAAAAGATGATCAAATACCAAATCTATGGAGAACTGGGTTATCAAGTCTTGTAGATTTTGATTTCTCTCCAAATTGGAAGTCTAAAAGCTATTATTGGACGAAATATACGTGCAAATATCAATGTTCTAAATCGCTGAAAGGTCATTCCTATTGTATTTTATTGTTTAAGTCTAGAACAAATGGCAAACTCCTGCAAGGTAAACCTGGCGAGAGACGCCAGCCATTTTTTGGGATAAAGCCAAAGCCATGGCCTTAGCTATGATGTTGCCAACATCAAAAACGTCCGGCGATTTGGAGGTGCAGCCAGCATTCATTTTTGAAACTAACAGCTCCGGTAACTATTTTCAAATTCAATGTTACCACATGCGTTCGCCTTCATGTACTGTACAGGTACCCATTTCACTACTCGGAGTGCTTCTGTTGTGCAGAACAACTATGCAGATATGAAAACCACTTGCCTCTAAAATTCTTCAAAAATGATTTTTTTTTAGTTGGTCAAAATTTTTTCTTATCTATGCAACAAAAGCCTTTTAAATGATACCAGTCCAGCTTCCTTAAAGCTCTTTTCTGTGTTGTGAAAGTACACTACATACTCCTAATGTGCTGCAGTGCACCGTGTTTTGTTTAAAATATGTTTCCATGATCACCAAATGGTTTTCTGACAGGTTTAGGAAATATTCTGGAAGACTTTGAAGTGCTTTTTCCCCCAGATACATATTCCTTTTATTTTCCTATTTTTTTCATGCAGTCTAATATATAATAATTATTTCTGGAAATTTCCCATTGTTGTGCAGTTGTGGCAGCATTTAAGATTTACCCCGCTACTTGTTCTTTGCTTACATGACAGCTCTTCCGTCATCTTGCCTGGATGCCAAGAGCAAGAGATATTTTCTGAATTATTTCTAAGCACAGAGATGGCACAATTCCTTAAGATAAGTATTTCTTTTACATGACTTATCCAAGTTCATCTGGATCTTACATGTGGGTGTGTGAAAGAAAATATAGTTTTCCCCATCTTTTCTATAGCTAAATATACATAATTGTTGGTATGTTTCCCAAAATGCAGACTGGGGACTAACTTGTTCAGTGGAGTCAGAAAGAGAATTTAGTAAATAACTAGTCTGGGACAGACAAATCACGTTACCCTCCCCACCCCAACATTTTTTGCTGTTTATAGGGAACTAATTTAATTGCAAATGGAGACAAATTTCTATTTCAGTCTCCATAAGTAATTACGTTTTACTTGTCCTGACTCCAGTTCTAGTTGTTTGTCTGCTGGACAACAGGATTCACTCTAGCAGAAGGCATCACTGCTCTGCTTGAACATCTCTGGTGCTTTTCTTCTACGCTGATTGAGCGAGAAGGGACGGATCCAGCCGGTCAGAAGAGGACGAGTTTCCCAATGCAACACCTAGCCTGAGGCATTAGCTAACAGAGTCCCCTCTATCGCCTCGGCTGGGAACAAGGAATGAAACCACGGACATAAAAAGTGCTAGAACATCTGAGAAAGCCTGAAACAAAAAGGAACTGAGGTGGAAGAAAAATGAGTCAGGTAACACGTGGTGTAAGACCCATGAGGGAAGAGCGAGGATGTGGGCAAATAGGCTTTTTCTGTCAGTGAGCCCACAAGAGCAGATTAAGGAAGACGCAGACGGGTAATTTTTTGAGTAGAAATCAAAAAAAAAGATTGCCTAGCCAGCACGAGGACCGATCCCAAGGGCTGGCAGAGCAGTTGCTGCTGGCCTTTTCCACCCAGAAGAGGAACGGGCTTTGCACAGCATGACCACTACTTGACGGAAGAGTTCTTCAGGCCGGGGTGAACATCCCGAACTCCAACCCCCCACACTCACCCCGATGAGTCAGGAACAGCCAGAATTGACACGTGGAGCAAATCGTGGTAGTTTGTTTCTTAGGGAAATATTTTGCTGTGGAAGAACTGAAGGAATTTATGGGAATCTACCGAAGGCTGGGGGCTGT